>JANIEX010000678.1:0-22852 GCA_027627405.1 Leucocoprinus birnbaumii
GTCAGCTCCTGCATGGAAGAGGACATTTGATATCCCCCCTCCCCCTCGCCACTGCGGTACGATCAACTTTCGATGTCCCGCCCAGACCCAGACTCAAATCCAAGCGCCGCCCTCCTCCCATCGGTCTTCCTCCCGTTCCCTCCTCCCCAGTTACCGTCGTGGTTGCCGAGCAGGAGAGCAAGCCGTCGTCTGTGCAGCCCACCCCCGATCTCGCGGCTCCCGTTCCCGCCCCCCATCAGACGATCGTACACTCTCCCTCCCAGTCATTACCAAACGTCACCGAGATACCCCCGCGGCCGTCATTACCACACCACTCAATGTCTCTTCCAAGACCCAGTCTACGTCAGCGCACCGAGTCCCGCAAGCTTGTTCCGCCACCCATCCAACTGTTGCGCAAGTCAAGTGCTCCTGAATCTTCCATGCTCTTGCCAGCAGCGACACCTCATCAGACGCTCTTTGTATTCCCGCCTTCACCGACCCTTACCACACGAACGCCGTCGGCTGTGATGTTGACAACCACGCCTGCGGTTAGCGGTGCACGCAGCGGAATGGTGCCATTCCCGACAATATCCACACCAAGGATCGCCACATTTAGGCAGCACGGTCGGACGAGATCATTTATTGGTCCTGGAACTCCGATGACCCCAACGACAGCGTTTACCAAGGTGGAGGCCCGGGGCTATGTCGGACTGGAGTAATTGACTTGGTATATGCGTTTCCTGGTTACATGCATCCGATATGTTCGCACCCTCATCGACATCCATTCAGCTGTATGCATAACGTGCAGGTCTGCATGCATATTTATGCCTATTTTTGCTGGGGCGAAATAATCTTCGCCCCCTGCTCGCGACTTCATTGTATGCTTTTTTCGCATTAAATTCTCATTCATATCCATTTTTTGCATTTCTTTTTGCCGATATATTCACCCCTTCATTTCTTCTTTTGCAAATTGCTCCTCTTTTTTGCTTTGCACCTTGAACTAATACCTCAATTTTCGTTCACGTTCCGTGCATTCATATTGACTGAACTTTGGCTTTCACAAGCGGACTATAAAGGCGCAGTTTTTGGCCGTTGTATCTCATAGTTCTCTCCTGACCCGCTTTCAACATTCACACATCTTGTTTTCATAGCGCTTTCTTTATCTTCATATGGTTCATAGCACTGGGTCACTTGGGCTTCGATTTTCAGTGTATATGCTTTCTTTTGCTTGCGGTTTTTCTTTTTGGTGTTTTCATGTTATTTACTTTGGGGTCACCCTTTTTTTGTCCATCTTTACATGCAATGAAAAATCAACGTTGCGAAACGATCGGGTAGAAGCGGAAGAAAGTATTTTCTAACAATACAAGGTATCATGATCCGATTACTCTCCCGACACTCTTCTTAATAGCGCCAGTAATTATTGAACCACCAATGCCACCCAATCCCCAGTTACCTCCCACGACGTTGTTAGCCCAACGCTCCTTGGCATCGCGGTCGCTGTGAAATCGGCGGTACAAACATGTGAAGTGAGTATAACAGAAACAAAAATGAGATTGACACGTATGCATGACTGCATGGGAAATATACACGTACGCGTATGTGAAACCGACTGCGTTTGTAATGTTGAATACAAGCGCGAGAATAACTATGGGAATAAAGCTAGAAGAAATAATGACGTGTGAATTGACGGTTTAAGCGGAAGGAAGATCAATGTTAACTGACAAGAGGCCGAGCTTGAGGATTGATACGATTAGTAGCAGTGTCCAGAGAACGGGGAAAGCGTAGATTGCGATCTGTAGATGGTTTGAATGGCAGGCTTTGTGATAGATGTGGAAGAAGGTACCCAGAACATCCTGGGTGAAGGGCGTTAGTTTGGTCGTGTGCATAAGGACGGGAGAGGTTACCTTGAGTCTACTGGGTTCGCTGGTCTCGAAGGCTACAAGGGAGTGAACGCTGTGAGGTTGCCCGGAGATATCAGACGTACGTCGCGGCTTTCAAAGACCCAGTAACTTTCACCGTCCTCATCGACCTGTAGAACATGACGTTGGATTCATTGAGTGGGTCCAATGCAGGATACTTACCTGATTCCAGAATCGGAGGCCGACCAGTGTTCTTCCGGCAACATTCTGCGACGCCGCAAAATCAGATTAAAATAGCGCGATTAAAGACGATAACCACATACCCTGCAATTCCAAAAATCCATTGCAAGCAATACGACTACGAGGACAGTCTGTCCAGATAAGCAGTTAAGGGCGAGGAGCCGACGTCATAGGATTTCTTCTCACCGAAAGGACATAATTATCTGTAAACCACCCTGAGAGGACGTATACTGCGATAGCACCTATACGGAAGAGGTAGAGAAAAAGCAGAGCAACGGGGTGTGCGGACTAGTCGACAAGTGTTCAGCGAGATTCAGCAGCCATTCAGATATCCGAGGCGATAATGTACCTGGCGGAATATACCAGCTATGCCTATCGACACAGATATTTGGAGTTTAGTGACCGCCATTTCGGGGAGAAATCGCACAGACGTACCTGCCTCCGCATCCCCTTCATTACTCGCCATTGCTTGGCCATTAGAGCCTGAGCTACGTGTAGTTGGCGTTAGGACAACCTTTGGACGTGCACTTTGCTTCTGCGCGCTGTTGTTGCTAATGCTGCCTGAGATTGACTCTCCGAGATCGTCTGCTTCTATCGTGTTATCCAGCAGAGGCGTTGCAACGCTCATTTTGGAGGAGGGTAATATAGTAGATGTCTGCAGCGGCAATGACGACTGCGAGTTGTGTGGCTGATGCCTAGGATACCGAGATTGGATATCGATTCTCACGGGTGCAGAAAGCGTTAACCAGCGCGTAAAAAAAGTTTGGCTTGATGAGCGATAGTATGAACAATCCTCTCGTGTCAGAAACTAGCCCTCTTCTTCCTTCCCATCTCTCCTCAGATGATATGGAAGCAGTCCCAATATCTCCTATGGTTCAAGGCCTCGAAACCGTCGACCTTACCCATTTAGGTTGGGAAGACCTCACACCACGACCGCTTCCCGCCTCACTCGAGCTCGACCAGTGTAAAAGACTAGCTTTTGCTCTTGTGGTTCTGCTAGAACTTCGGAAACAGAAGATTGCGTGGGGTGGAGGGTACCCTGATGCGTATGAACAATGGACAGAAGAAGAGGCTCGTGCTCGGTCGGTCGAAATTCTGGAGGAGAAATTGAGCGAGCTATGGGAAAATTTTCTTGCTCAGTACCACGGTCCAAGAGACCTTCACGACGTGCTATGGACGCCTTTCTTCTATGAACCAAGGAAGTTGCGGACAATACGAGGTACGGAACCAACGGTTGTGGTTTACTACGGTCCCCATCTGATGCGATCCCATGTTCCGGCTTCTTTCCAGTTGTGGACTTCCTTGCAGATCGTGATGCGCCATCAAAATTCGTAGCGCACCCTATTGTGTCTATGACCATGTCCCGCGCATGGAAATATGGTCGACCTGAAAACAACCAGCCTCAAAGCTTGCTTCGTAGGGCTACCAACACAGATGCTACGCCTAGGTGAGTCCCCGCACTTGAGCGACTATTTTTTTTTCAAGAGTGACGCTAATAGTGACGTATGTTTATGTAGCAAAACTCACTTTTTGGAGTTGCTTTTCGACCTCGGCTTTTTGGTCCTTCTCTTGAGTTATGTCATTCGGCCCCCTAATTGGCCCAGCTCCGAGGCCTTTGGGTCTGACCCAACTTCTGCAAACTCTTACTCGGCTCGAGAAGTATGTATATTAATATACGCACTCTCAGTGATAGTTTCTGCGCAGGGCAGCGGTGTAATTCTATCTGCCTTCGTTCTTCTCGCTTTTGTATCATCGCCTTCAGCATTACCACTTCCGGGAAGTTTGTACTTCAAAATCCTACTCTGGGTTATCTTCTTCCGATTTTTCATGTACCACATACCCACCGTTCTCCCCAGCCCTATACTGCTGGTTCGGCACCAGCACTCCTTTCCCTTCGCCACCTTTCTGACCAAAGGTCTAACCCGTATCGCACGACCCCTCTCCTACTTTTATCTGCCGATAGCACTCGTCACTACCTTCGCACTTTCACTCTCCCTGACGGGGCCTTTAACAGGTCCGCTGGGATATACCCGTAATCTCCAAGCAATTCTTTCTCCTCCAGGACCCGATCTACCCATTATTGGTGCTGCACCGATGGATACCCGAGTCGTCTTCTTGATAATGTCCGTCACCGTTTGGTTACTCGTCATCTCATCGGCCTATATCATCGGATCCTCTACTCCCGTCGCGTGCACCCGTCTCGCTATAACTTCTTCCTCAGCTCCCTGGGACGTCTATACCCCGGAGATTGGCGTTGTAGCCCGCATTGCTTCCTATCGCGCAATCACTGCATATGCCACCGATTATCCCTTCCCGCCTCCCTTAAACCTCATTGAATTGTTCTTTATCACGATTCCGGTTGCCTTCATACGCCTTTCGAGGGATCCTCGATTTAAACGCGCCGCCATTGCACGCTTGGTTTGGAATGTCACTGTACGACCTTTGATGATGGTCACGACAACATTATGCTTTTTTCTTACCTAGTATCATCCATGTGGATAGTCAGCGTGTTGTAACCTCTTCTGACTGAATAGTTGTATTTTAGTAAGAATCTCGCATGTTGTATTTTGTAGATAGTCAACGTCTGTGGAAAGTCACTAATCCGTAATTAACCGACTGGTATCTTAATTGGGGACACATTGAGAGTAGTCTTGGGAGGAATTTCAGTAATAGCCTCTTGAAGACGTACAAACCAAAACTTACATGGGTTTTGGGAGACGCAATGGTATCCTGCAACACAGGTGGTAGGTCCCGTCCAGCCTTGTCCACCACACTGACCATAACCTCCAGCAGGAGTACCGCCTGATGAGGTGGTCGAAGTCGTGGTCGTGGTGGTGTGGCTGGAGGTAGTGGTTGTCGACGACGTGGTAGTTGAAGATGTGGTTGTAGTTGTCTTTGAGGTCGTTGTCGTAGTAGTCGATCCAGCTGTGGTCGTCGAGGGAGGAGCAGAGCCTGCGATATCGCCATAGAAGATACCACGACCATTTGTACCAATATACACCCTAAGAAGGTCCCTTAAGTCTTCTTTCTGTTTCTGTTTTGGGATAAAACAGCTTACCGGCCGTAGGTTCGAGCATCTGCAGTAATGCAGTTGGAGCTTGCAGATCCGAAACCGTGAGCTGGGTCGTTGATCTGCACCCAGTTGACACCCTGGTCATCGGACCTCACGTAACCAACAACGCCTTTGTAGTTAGCGGCGACGAAGATAGCGGGGTACCCGCCTGTAGTTTTTGGAGCACCAAGGGCAAGACCCCAGGCTTGAGAAAAGCCAGAAATTGCGGTGAATGAGGTACCGTTGTTGGTGGAGTGGAACAATCCCTTGTCAGTTGAAACCCAAACGTCACCAGAGACGTTAGGATTAACAGCGATGTCGAAAGGGGAGGTAGAAGAACCAAGCGATCCTTTGACGGAGAAGGTCTTGCCGTTGTCGCCTGAGACGTAGAAAGAGCTTTTTGATGCACCATAAAAGATGCCGTTGGTCTTCTTATCTGAGGCGATTGCGGCGTCCGACGGAAGCGAGGAGACAGTGCTGAATGTAGCCTGGTACTGGGAGACCATGACGCCGTTTCCGCTCGTTCTCCAGAGAATCGTATCCGCATTGGCAGAGATGGCGACCTTTCCACCGTTGACATTGTCGGGTGCGCCGTAGTGCTGGTTCCAGGTCGCACCGGAATCAGTAGAAATAGCCACTTGTTTACCCGTACTGCTGTCACCGGTTCCAATGCGAACGAGATTGCTGGGTTGAAGTCCAGCGAAGTCAATATCAGCAGAGGTTGCCCAAGGTGGGTTTGTAAATTTGGTGGCAGGAGGAGAGGTAAGGGACTGGTGCACGAAACCTAAGTGATAGTCAGCCAGGCATCTTTTCACCAGCATTGACTTTCTCAAACCTGCGACGTCTCCAATGGCGGAAATCAGAACAGGACCCGAAGGTGGGGAGACGAGACCCTGGACGGAAGTCTCCTCGATACCGTTAGCGAGGGATTTCAGTGTAACGTTGTGTACGGTATCCCACTATTTGATTGGCTCAGAAATTAGATCAACATGTCATGGAGGATGAGCCATACTTTGAGTAGGTCGTGACTTCCGTAAATTGTCTCGCCAGTTCCATAGAGCCAATGGTTAGAATCAAAGGGATCAATGGCAAGAGCTAAATTACGGAGAGTTAATATTGTCCTAGATTAGACCCATTGGTACTCACACTCCATCATCCAACCAATTTGCAGGTCACCCGGTGTGGTATCCACGTAATTTGGTCCAATCCAAGGGGCAAGAGACTCATCGTACGAGTAGTATTTGTTGATGTTCGGGTATCCATTCCAGGCCCAGAGGGGACTCCAGGTTGATCCGCCGTCGAGGGAACGGAAAATCTGGCCATCAGGATACCAAGAGTTCAACGCTGCAACCATGATGGTGCCATTCTTCTGAGGGTCAACTGCAACACCACCAAACCCGAAGTAGAGGTCGCTGCCGCTGACAGGAGTGATATTTTGCCCTGCGAGCGTCGTTTGGTATGGATAGGGAAGGAAATATTACAAATAACGTACAAACGCCCGTATCGATATGATACTTGTAGATTGTGCCATTGGTTCCGTCGTACTATGCAGTAATTGAGTAAAAACACCAGTGATATCATGGGTTTGGGTTGGTACACACCGGGCCAGCGCCATCAGAGTATGAGATGTACAGTGAGCTTTCAGCGGCAGACAGAACACCCTTGTGAGGTAGGAAGGTGGTAGGTTGCCCAGCGATAGCGGTCCCTGAGAGAGTTCAGCCTAGGACTGCGCTATAAGGTGAGTCTTTACGCACAAGAAGAGCCCCCATTGTTAGATACGTAAACACTATTAGATCCTTTGTTTGCCACACCGACGAAGATACGAGGGGTCGCTTTGCCCGAAGAGCCCGAAGACTTATCAAAGGTGACCCATGCAATGCCAATTTTGTCAGAGTTGTACCCGCTGGTGTCCGTCGAGTCGGGGATGTAGGATCCTGGGTAGCACAACAGTATTAGGACCTTCAGATGCGGTTCTGACCCAAAAATCTACAACATACCGGTGTCCGTAAAGCTAGTCACTTTGCTCCAGCTAGCGCCGAAGTTTGTAGACTTCCATAACCCATTGCCACTGCGGGCACCGAAGAAGAGAACACTGTTGAGATTGGGGTCGACAACAAGACGCTAACGTGAATCAGTTGACCTGAAGACGAGTTCGATGCGCAAAGAAGTACCTCTCCCCTGTAGCAGACCCCAATTAGTTTAAAAAAATCCATGTGTGCATGATACTCACATTCCACGGCCGGGCATGTTTCCGCCGACCTTGAACGGCAATGATGATGGTGTAAATGTCGAACCCGAATCGGTTGAAATGAGAATCTGGCCGTTGTTAGGATCCCATGAATTCGTGTACATTCCAGTCGCCTGTCATGACAAGGTCAACAGGTGACGATGATCCTGCATTTTGGGTGCACAAACCAGGTAAAGGCGATTGGGCTGGACTGGGTCAGTCGCAAGTGCATCCACACCCCAGTAATTCCACCGAGCATTATCGGCAAAGTCGAGCAAAGGCGTCCAAGAATCATCTGAGTTCAGCTTATATGCACCTCCAATGTCTGTGCGGGCATATGCTAGACCCTAGAAAGATTCATTAACCCATAGAGTGTCGTTGGAGGCAGCTTCTCATACCTTTTGTGAAGGGTTGAAGACGATGCCAGGCACAAAACCACCTCCACCGCCGATTTTGACGTTCTTCCAGGTATAAGACTGTGAAGCGGCTTGTCCATTGACGAAGCCTATTAACCCGAGGGTTAATACTATCGAGAGTTTTGGACGGTGCATTAGGAAGGTCCGTTAAGCGACAGCATACACCCGTGTTTTCATCTTATAGCCTTCGTTTTTTTGAATCCGGAAAAATAGCGGTACAAGCAGCAAGTACCGAAGTAACCGCGATCACGGAAAACGGGATCACATCCATGACGGTCATCCGACTACAAAAGTTGTGAATCGTCGCCCTTTAGAAGTGCAAGCGACACATTGCATATTTGTGTGAAACACCGAGATTTTGCAGAGGCATTGAACGGAGAGGTCAAAGAATGCGAGAATGCCACTCCCGGCGGAAATCTTCTGACGCTACCGCGCATGTGAGCATGCGACGAGCATCGAGCGGCCCGCGACGAGTCCCAGATGTGCAGAGATGTAAATGGGTGCTGTTCAGATCGCCCTAAGAGACCGCGCATGGTGCATGAGGATGCGAATGTACTTGCATCCAACGCTTGCGTCCACTGTCTCTAAGTGAACTAAAGAAGCTCATATCATCATGGTTGTGACATCAATAGCTAGCCAGATTAACGAAAATAAAGGATGGTGAGCAGCAAATCACGGACTTAAAGGCTAGAAGGTCGGGCTGATTTTTCAGGCACAGACCAGCTGACTGCCTGAGTAGCGTTTAGAGAGAAACGGTTGGGCATATAAACGCGGTTCCGGTCGTGGAATTATCGGATGGGCTTTTTGAAAATAAACTCTGCTCCCAAGGTCATCAATGGGAAGGCGGAGTCTATTTTAAGTAATAAAGTCGTGATATCATCACACGTGTAGCCCTGTAGTCTCGGAAAGACCTGGCCTCAATACATACATCTCAAACTCAAGTACTTTCAACATCAAGACTGGCATTCACATAGCTCGCTTCCGCCCCATTCACTCCTTACATACATGGACCTTTGACGTGTGACCTTTACATGCCCTCCATTCTTTACCGGACCCTGAAGAAGACCTTCGTTTGCACGCCTGAAAGCAACCAGCAAGACAGGCCTACATCTCAGCCTCAGCCGAACGTTGCTGGTCGTCGTCGGCAAATACATAACCTCAGATCTTCATTTAATACTGTATGGCTTTTCCAGTGAGATTGTATATCGACTCATTTCTCCCAGAGCTTTGGTCAGTGCGACAGGGATGTCGTGGTAGAACCCCGCTCTACTACCCACTCCTCTCCTCTCTCAATCTCAGCACCTGACAGTGTCAAACTACCTGCTCTGTCCTTTTCCTATGAGGACATCTTTCCTTGTGAAGCTCTTCACAATGAAGATCAAATGGACATTCCACTGGACACGAGCCATAAGGTCCCTTCCCAATTTCCATCAAGCAATCTCAGGATCCGCTCTGTCACACACCCCAACAGCCCTTACGTTCCCTGGTCAGAAGACCAGCGCCAATGGATCTTCGCCTCTGCAGAGACCTTGCACGGTGGCGAGACCGTTACCTCGAACAGCCCTAATCAGTGGACTAAATCGCCTGACACCGGAAGTGTTCCTGGGACATCTCGGTGGAGAGTATTCGGGTGTTACGCTCTGGGGCCCCTTGCGAAGTGTTTTCGTCCACTGCGTAGGCCATCGGCCCGGGCGTCCTCTTGTATTGTCCAGCCAGTGATAGCTGCACGTAACGACTTCGATACTTCAACGCTTTCGTCTGTTCAAACCAACTCTCTGGAGGTTTGGTTGGCAGAGAAGCGACAAGAAGCGTCCTTCCCGGTGGACGGTACATCTCTCCACGGGGGACGGATTGACAGCTGGACCTGCCACTCTCCGATGGTACGAGCCACGGACTTTGATATTTCCTTAAATTGCGTTCCATCACCGTCACCTACTATCGTATCTTTTCCCTGTACTTGTTCTTGAACAATTACCGTTGTCTATGTTACACACTTACCAGGATTTTTAGTGAGAACTGACTCACAAGTGGAATCCACATACCCCTATTACAACCACTAATCCGTGTTCATTGATATCGTGTGTAATGTAGTTCGCTATGTTGGTCCTGCATTGTGCCAGGCCAAGCGTGATCGGCAATGCTATTGTTAGCGCCCCTCCACGTGACTAACGCGAGGCGTTACACAGGGTTACACAACGGTTCACAACACGCCTTTGTCTTTCATTGGGCACAAGGCGTCCATGCACTTCAGCCCGCCACGCTGCCTTTATCAATGACTCCCCCATTATTTCTTAGCTCTCCTTCTCTTTCATAGTCTTTCACCTCTTTCTTGCGATGGATCTCAAATATCGACCTCTCCTACCTCCAACTCAGTACTCGCCCGTGCAAATGGACCGCCACACAACTCAACTCCCTCCCTCACTCGCGTAGCAATTCGCCTTTTTACCGGGCCCTCTTTGCTCCATATACTCCACTATGGGTCAATCCAAATCCCCAAACACAAGATAACTCACCGAGCGTCAAGCCTGAGGAAACTCCTACTGACCCAGCTGAGATTGACCATCGCCTTGCCTTTGAAAGGAAACACAGGGTTGATGCCTCGTACTGGGACTCAACAGTCTTCTTTGGCACCCTTTATGCCCCCAAAGGTCGCTGGCAATGGACACATCAAGTCACTTTCGAAAACCGTGCCGAAGAAGTTCCCATAAGTCGTACGTTTTCCCTATTTGATTCGACCTGTCTTGCTTACTATTTGTTAGATAATCGACAATACACTCTTACTCTAAAGACTGCTAAAATATACGAAGAAACGATCAATTATATCAGTAAATCGTGAGTAAACGTTCTCTCTTGACCAAAATCAAAACTTGAGTTGAACTTTCTTAACGAAGATGGCGAAGAGAAGATAAATGGGAAGGATTCGCTTCAGAAGTGTGTATTATCCTCTTATTTGATTGATTTTAGGTTTAATGAGAAAATCTTGAATCCACTAGGTGGCACTCCACAAGACCCAGCTTCGATCAATTCAGGGCGCCGCCGTTCCTGCTCTGATCGGCGTCCACACGAATTTCGACGGGATACAAATGACATACGACGTTCCTCATCATTCATTCTGGATACAAGCCTCTCCAGACATGCCCGATGTCCTCAAACGTCGCTGTCTACAAGCCTATGACCAGCTACATTCCCAGGGCGTCCTTCATGGGAGCGTTGAATTTGAAAATATTTTGATCGGAGGGGACGGCCGGGTGAAAATCATCAACTTCGAGCGAAGTAGATCAACCAAGCCTAACCGCAGGGTTGAACTTGCGCCTGCTGATAGCGATGAATTCAAAATGGAAATGCGCGAAGTTCACTACAAGCTTGATTACATGGGAGCGAGGGAGAAGGAGCGTATAATCTGGGATAGCAGGCGCAATCCTCAAGACATCCGATTACCTGCTGGCCAAACTTCCCGAATACACTCCCGTTACCCATATTCTATATCGCGGGATCCTCCAGTCGATCCCACTAAATGGTCATTACCCAGGCTCTGGAAACCTCAACGATTCGTTGTCCCCGGGCAATCTGCTGACCAATTCCATTACCACGTCAAGCAATTCTTGTTCAGCGTCGCTGAAGAGGCGGGGGAAGGCATGGATCCTCCGATTTTTCTTGGACCAACATCTCAAAAGCTCAAAAAAACGCAAGAGGGGTAACGGCGAATTGGATGGCCCAGAGCCCAGAGCAACTAAACGACAGCGACAGAGCACTCGCACAGACGACGATGGGCGACGGGTTCGCTTTGAACAAGAGACGGAATATAGTGATGGAACCACTCGGATCAAACGCCGTCTGGCACCTTCCCCTCCACCAGGAAAGAGACGTGTAGTCCCCAGGATTCCGCGCGAGCGCAGAGAATCAAGTGAGTCCCTTGAACTTAGATGCCACCAGCGTTTTGCTAAAGACTGTCTGACAGGCTTCTGGGGTCCAACTGGCTACGCACCAAATGTTCCACCTCGTAACGATTGTCCTCACATACCTCCTGCGTTCGACCAGCGACGTTTTCTACAGTGGGATTCATCTCGCGCCCACCAACGTGAAGTGAACGACACTAGTGAACGCGGTAAGGAGGCTGGTGAACGAACATTGGAAAAGAGAAGACAAGTAGACGACAGTGAGATTCCGTCCGAGGATCCTCCAAGAGCCAAGCGTCTCAGGCGAACGGAGACAACATTATCTGATTCGGGCGATTCTGGCACTCAGCCACCGTCAACGTCTTCCTCTTCGCGAGAATCTCCTCCAGCTTCCCCACGCTATGCGCTTCGGTCCTCCCGACGACCACAGTCTAGCGCTACCAGGCCGAGTCGGCCTTCTACGCGCCGCTCTGGCTCGCTCGTTGATGTGCCGGAGTCCAGGAGACAAACTCGTAGAATGACAACGAACCCCGTTTCTCGTTCCTCTTCCGCTCCATCAATAGCTATGACTTCTAGTTCAGCCGACTTCAACAATGCTTTGATGTCTGTTCCACCAGCCAGTCCCCAGGCACGCTTCACCGAGAACCAGTTGACATCGGCAACTTCAATTTCCCTCGGTAGTCATACAGGCGTTCTATCAACCGAATTCGGGCCAGTTCAGGTTATCAGTTACGACCAACTTGCGAACTATCAACCAGTAGAATCCCGGTCCGCGATTGATGCTGTTCGCTTAGTTGCTGGACAATTACCAAATACCCTTATCACAGCTGCCAATAGGCTTGCTCGCACCTTCACGTTCGGTCTGTGGTGATGATTTTCTTGTCAGTTGTAAAATGTATCTGTATCATTATCTCTACTTAGTACCCTGTTGATCTTTATACCCACATATTTCATCTCGGGCTTTGCTTCATTAATTGGACTTGACTTCTCAGTAGTATCACGATATCTCGTTGGTGCGAATAGTAATCATCATTGCGCTGCATCGCGCCATTCATCCTCGAGCATTCGACACTCACCAAGGGTCAGGCACTCGAACAAATGTTCAACGAGCATACTTGTCATCTTATTAGAGTCATGTACCTGTCCACACGGGACCATGTATCAAAACGAGCTGCACGACTGAAGTTGAAATCTTGATTCGCTTGAACATTCACCTCGTGATATCCATTGACAGGACCGGTCACCACGCGGGTGCCATGCACGACAGGTGAGCATTTTATTCGACTTGTCAGTGTTTGGTTCCAGAATCAAAGTGGGTTTTCAGGTTAATCAGAGAAATGCACGGCATTGCACTAACTCTCCCTAGCTCTCCGAATCAGCGGGGATTGATCTATCATTGTGGTCATTGATCTCATCAATGATCGGTTGCGGCTGGCTCAAGACGTAAACGCAGCGGACAACTGCTCAGACCTCCCTTCTCATACTCACCCGAGCTCCCAGGGCACCATGCGTTGGCAAGGGTCTCTATCCACGTCGCTATCAACCTTGTTCCTCATAGCCGAGCACAACGGTTTCATACCAGACTGCCATTTCCAGCTTCTTCGGATTATCAGTTCAGACGGATTTTGAGGTTCTATTAACTATCGCCTACTCGCCTACGATCACAATTGACACAATCTATCAAGACGACTTATATCTTCCAAACTCTGAAATATCGATTTATTGAGCAATACTCTCCATGTGGTCTATTGAACAACGCCAATGGAGACTTTCTGACCAACGGTTCCTGCACCATGTCTTGTTTATCAACACCGCGTCAAAATCAGATCCCAAGGGCACGGCCAACGTTTCGAGCATTCATTGACTCGAAGGGGACGTCTTTCCGGATCTCAGTCCACTTCGAAGCTGAGCGCCAAGGAACAAGAACACCCAAAACCACAAGCTCGATTGCCACTGTCACTCTTCTTGAAGCTGCGATCAGCTTCTTCGGGATTTCCAATCGGCAACACTCGAAGAACGGTATTCTTGTCGTGACACTGCCACGACCAAAATAGTCGAAGAAACGGAGCTTCCATGTCGGATCCTTCGTAGCCCAAACACCCTTCGTTGATTAGAGACACAGCTGAAATGGGCTTCCTTTTCAGATGAGCATTTTTGAAAACTATGCACTGAACCTGTAGGTCTAACAAGAGTTGATTATGGGGTAAGCTGCAACGAACCTTGTTTCTGTAGCCCCTAACCAGCTCCATAGATATGACTGATTCGGATAGAAAGCTAAGTAAGTATTTCGTCGTCCCCTGCTGACTCGAAAAAATAAAGCTCTTTGATGGTTCTCTGGGGCGTTAACGGGGAATCCGCTCCTGATCCCAAAGCTTCTGCCGTCGGTGGGCTGACAAACTCGTCTTCAAGTAGACCCGATGCCCACAAGGAAGAGTCTTGGCCCATGAACTTTCGTAACGCGAGAGTCGGCTAGCGAAGAGCCCGGCGGGGGCGATGCAGAGTATTCGCATCCCGGCATCGTGGCTGTGGTGGCTGTTAAGTACCAGTAGCCTAAATCCTCCTATGCCAGGACCCTTTACAATTACGGACAGTCTGGGTTGTTCAGGTTGATTAAAACCTACCACATGCGAAGACTCCAAACACTAAAATCCAGGTGTTCAAGATTCCCATCGGCGTGTGTTGCTACTTAAAATATGGATGATGGCGTCTGTCACTTACGCTCCGCTGATCTGGCCCTTTGAATTGGTTCGCGGCTCTAGTTTGATAAATTGATCTCTAGAGTAGCAGGTGCTTTCTTTTGTGCTATTGTACCATGTGACATCGGAATTGACTGTAAAAGATTGTCAACAACTAAAATCTCAGCAATGAGGGATCTCGCGGCTGTACATTATGTCCATCTTGACCTGAAGGCGCTTGCGTGGGACTCGTGAGGGAAGGAACCAATGGATCATGTAGACGTCTCAATTCAATGAGAGTACGCATGCTCCGGAACTCGTTTGATAGGTATAATTTGGGATCGACATGCACATGAGTCGACAGGCTTGGCAGCCTTGTAACTGGCACAAATTTACTCTTATTCAGTTGGTTTTGTATAAAAGAGCTGCTCAACGAAAAGTAAGAGTTTAACACTGTGGATATATATCTTTCGCGTCGGCAGAGGGAAATAATGGCTACAAGAGTGGATTGACTGTCTGAAGTAGAGTTGAAATTAAAGGAGATGTATAGGCAGTGCCGACTGAGGGTGAAATGTCATCAAGCTATCGCACAAGGATTTCGAGCTGGCGGCGTGATGATAATCTGGACTGTTAAACGTCGAATGCCTTAATAGCTCAATCATCCTTACGTTCTATGGTTTATTTCCGGCACCATATGGTTCACAGTTGGTGAAACACTCAATTTCTCGAGCCCCAGCCTTATCTATTGCCACACAGGAAGCAACAAAGCGCTCCAGACCCTGAAGCCCGTAAAGACAGCAACAGAACAGGAACGATGATCCCAGAAGTAACCATTACCATGCCCCTGAGTGGCGATGAAGTTCAGTATGTCTGCTGTAGACCTCGTATTGGCCGTGTACTACGGATCCGGACCACCTTGTAGAATTCTTATCATCTGCTGTCCCCGCAATTGATTGGAGGTCGACTGAAGATAGTAGGGGGCCTCTGCGGAGTGCATATGGGTCGCTCTATAAATAGCAGATTGCAGGTCTACCCCCATTAGGAGTAGCAAGATGCTCGGACACCGGAGGAGAGCTTTGGTCACCGCAAGCTCCTCTCACTTATCGTGGGACACCTCTGCAGCAGTGTCGTACCTCTCATACCCTTGAGCTCGGCTAGCCTCCAATCAAGTTCCTAAAAAAAGGACCGTGGTATTCTATCGAACCCCGTTTTGTCATGGATCACCACCCAACTACGTGCCAAATGAATGAAGCTGGCAACAAGCGTCTATTCGCAAGCGTGAGTAACCACATGGATCTTCGATTCAACTTGGATCGGTTGGTCCAAAAGCCGAGCTGGGGCAAGCTCCAGATCTGGCTCCTCAGCTGTCACCGCCTTCCGACATCCTTTAAAGCCTCCCTGTGATATCTGAATGCCCCTTCCCGCCCTTTTGGCTCCCCACCGCCAACAATGGACGAGAAGAAGGACAACGCTGTCTCATCCTACAACAATGGCTCCGACATCGAGTCGACTAAGGAGCATCCTGGTCCTGCCATGGGTGAGGGCAAGCTTGCCCGTCAGCTGAAGAATCGGCATATTGCCATGATCAGGTATGTCCACGGCGTCGATACAATTACTCAACGCTCAATGTCCTCGTCACAGTATCGGTGGTGTCATTGGCACTGGTCAGTATACTTCACTACAGGTAGCAGCCGAACTGGCCTCCTGACCACGAAAATAGGATTGTTCCTTGGAACGGCTGGCGCTCTGCGCGATGGTGGACCTGTTGGTATGCAATACTCTGCTGGTAAAGCTAGATTCAAGTTTTGATCGGGTGATATAGGTCTACTCCTAGGTTATGCTGTTATGGGCTCTATATGTTATTCCGTGATGGTGAGGACCATTTTATCATCTGAATCACTGTTTCTCAAAGGCCATAGTTATCATTGGGTGAAATGGTTGCTTATCTCCCCATTCCCGGAGGCCACATTAAACTTGCAGGACGCTTTGTTGATCCTGCACTCTCCTTTGCAATGGGTTGGAACTACTGGTAAGTTGACCGCGCCTCCAAGCCATATCTGTGGCTGAGTTTGGACAGGTATAACTGGACAATCGTGCTTCCCGCTGAGCTGTCAGCTGCTGCTGTCCTGATTGGTTTTTGGAATAAGAGTATCAATCCCGCTGCTTGGATCACGATAACCCTTGTTGTCTGTATCGTGATTAATTTCTTAGGAGCAGGTAAGCACTTTGAGAAGGCCGACTGACCTTTAGTCAGCTCACACGTCTGTATTAGGTGCCTATGGAGAGGCCGAGTTCATATTTGCCTCGATCAAAGTCATCTGTATTGTCGGCTTGATTATTCTTGGTATTGTCCTCGATCTTGGTGGTTAGTAGCTCCTGGAACCTGTCAACGTCTCGTTTGGTTGAAAATTCGTTGACTCGATAGGTGGACCGAATCACGACCGAATTGGATTCAGATACTGGAAGCACCCTGGCCCATTCAACCAGTTTAACAATATTGCTGGAAGTGAGGGTCGGTTCCTGGCTTGGTGGGCAGTCATGACCCAAGCCGCTTTCTCCTTTATTGGTACTGAGATTGTCGCGGTACGTCCCAGCCCACCCGAATGCCCTTAGAGCTCAACCTGATTGCCTAACATAGATTGCGGCTGGTGAGGCAAAGAACCCCAGACGAAACATTCCTCGCGCCATTAGGCGGGTGTACATCCGTATGTTCTATGATCTCCCGACAGATCAACATTTATTCACCGCTCCATACATACAGGAATTCTTCTTTTCTACATTTGTGGTGTCATCGTCATTGGTTGGCTTGTGCCATACACCTCAGAAGGTTTGAACTTGTCCGATGGTACCGCGGCGTCTTCTCCTTTCGTCATTGCGATCCAGAACTCCGGAATCAAAGTTCTTCCTCATGTAAGATCCAATTTCTGTTATAGATATTCCTAGAAGTTTTACATTTATTGTAGATCATCAATGCTTGTCTGTTGACTTCTGCTTGGTCCGCGGCCTCCAGTGATCTCTACACGAGCTCTCGTGCAATTTGTGTGTTCGACTCTGACGCTTGTCCATTTTGTATGCTGATTATCCCACAGACGGTCTTGCGACATCAGGAAATGCCCCAAGAATTTTCCTCAGGACCACAAAGAAGGGCTTACCGTGGGTTGCCATCACATTGGGCGCTCTCTTTGCGCTGTTGTCGTACATGAGTGTCTCCGGAGGCGCTGGAAAGGTCTTTGGCTGGTTCGCTGCCATGACTTCAGTTGCGGGTCTAATGACGTGGTTTGGAATCTGCATAACGTACATTCGGTTCTACGCCGGGACAAAGGCACAGAATATCGATCGCAGCAAACTGCCATTCTATTCGCGCTTGCAGCCGTTTGCTGCATACTATGCGGCGTTCATGACTTTGCTCATTTGCATTGTAAGTCCACCTCTCGCTTGCTTGATCACGGTTCTGACTTGTTTTATAGACCAGTGGGTGGAGGGTCTTCCTTCGTGGCTCGTGGGATACAGCCATATTTGTGACGAACTATCTTCCTCTCGCACTCTTTCCTATCCTTTACGTCGGAGCAAGACTGTGGTACAGAGAATCACCCGTCAAACCCGAAGATATGGACTTCATTTCCAACATCGCCGAGATTGAGGCCGAGACTTACGATGATCCTCCTCCGAGAAACAAGGTCGAGGCATTCTGGCAATGGCTGGTGAGTAGAAATTAAGCTTCCCTGGATAGTCCTTGCTCACTTCTTGGTTTTCTAGATGTAATTTCTTGCGTGGATATGACGTCACGAAAAGCACGATACCTGACGGCGTACCATATTACGGCGTCTATTCTGTAATACTCAGCGTTGTCCTTGTAATCTTAGCATGTTATACCCTCCAGCGGTATTCAATTATAATTCTATGGCTTTGATCCAACTTTGATTTGATTTGATTAAAACTTTTTAATAATGTTCAGGAATGTGGATACAAATAAAGTAACCGAGCCGAGTTCAACTTCGAAAACGAAACAGCGAGCGGGAATGAAAACGAATGGACACCAAATACAATGTCAGCAGCTTCACACAGATGGATTAAAGATAGGTGTTCTATGAAGGTTCTGACCTAGAGAAAAGTGGCAATGCGAGAGAAAACAAGCTAGATATCACAGAAGGAACGTGGCCACCAACAGGAAATGATGAGGTGTGTACGGAGTCTAAGTTTTGGAGGCAGGGATGTGAAGATTAATAGCTAAATTGGGGCCACAAAATGAGTACAAATCACACAAACTAACAACCAGGCCAGCTCACCTCTATACCAGTTTAATGCATCAGATGGCGAAGGAGCGTCAAAGTATAAAATAGCCTTGTTATCCACAAGACGTAATGCTAGAGGCCCCAAATACTCCAATCAGTCAGTGAGCACAGAGATAACTAACAAACACATACCGTTTCCGTGTACTATACTCGCAGGCTGTGGTAGCGTCTGCATACGCAACACTGCCCACAAGTCAACTTGAGAGTTTGGATCTTGTCCATCGGAAGGATCGCGACACAACACGAGCAAATCGTTGCAGAGGATGCCAATGAGAGGTCGAGGTGTCAGCTCCGGAGCCAGACAGTCAACCTGTACAGTCGTCGCATCCCCTTGGGAGTTGATTGAGTCAAAGGAAACAACTGCCTTTCGCACGACCCGTGTAAGTAGAAGTGGTCCGTCCATTATTAGGCGACTGTAAGGCACAAGCAAAAAGTGAGCATCATGTGCCCAGTAAGGAAAAATGGAGTTTACCGATGAGGTTGGACAAGCGGACTTGGGAATTTCCCTCGAATTCTCGCTTGCCACTGCACTAATTTACGCCGGGACTCAGCCTCACGTTTTCCCTCGTTCATATTGCTAGCAAGAGATGCGATCTCGGCAAGCGCTCGTTCGAGATGATCTTCAATAAATTCGTAAGTAGGAGGGGTATTTCGCAAAAGTTCTTCCAACTGTTAACACAAATGGAGATCAGACGATAGGAGTAAGCCCACATGCTCAGAGACGCTTACCAGTAGTCGGTAGCGGGGTATCCGCTGAACCGGAAGTAATAAGTATCCTTCAAGGTTCAGCTGTGTATGACGGGGATTCATGCGGCATCGTTTCAGGTAGGTTTTCAACCTCTTTCGTTGACTTGTTGACAAGTTGGGTAGCCCCGCTGATCCTGGGGAATCGGGGGCAACGCCAGGGACGACAGACATGCTGAGGCTGAGAGTGGCGAGCTGGGCCGTACTTGACGATGGAGAACCAACTAGTGAGGGGGGAGCAGTCGGTGCTTGCTTATCGGACGTCCAGTACTTCACACGTTGAACGGAGTTGTCAAAATTGCTATCAAACAGTCAATATATACCGTATAAGGACTTGACCGCAGACACTCACTTGATGTAACTCGAGTACATCTTCATGAAGGCAGCATGCTTCAAGAAAATATCACCGACAGTCTTAGCTACAGTCATGGACAACTGCCCATCAGCATCAGCCGCCTGGAGCTCTTCTGGCGACTTCATCATTGGCGCACAAGCTCTTTCTAGCGCAGGCAAGAAGCTCTCGTTGTGGAACGAGAATAGCGCATCTAACCCCCCAAATACGATCTTGCGTTCACTCATGGGTACAATCGTCTCCTTGCTCGAACCGACGCCACTGAGGATATTAACAGGCATGGACCCCGGCTTGATATAAATGTCCACGAGCTCCTGGAGACCTTTGACATATGTGCGCTCAGTCCTGACAAAAGATTTGAGAAATGCGTTTCATGAGATAAATAGCAAAAATGCACGTACAAAAGAATCTCTTTGATGACCATTGCGCGCTTGCTCTTGTCATCTTTGTACTTGCGTTCCTCCGAGCCATTACTATCCGTGGTAGCAACACTCATCGTCTGTGAAGATGTTCCACTTCGCAAACCAGCAATGGTATCAACAGACCGGAGCTGACTGGGCCCATCTGTTGTCGAAGATGCAATAGTCGTCCCAGAAAGCGCAATGGAAACTTCTCGAAGGTTATCAGCAACAGAAGTCGTCGGTCTCCTCGCACGTCCCGTCGTCTCATCCGGAGCTTGTCCATACATGCTCAAAGGGTTCAACTGCTGCTGTGATAGGCTCAAGTCATTCATATCCTTCAGATAAGCCATAACGGAACGCAGCGCCCTCATATATGCTTCTCGTGTACGCTCTTCTTCCTTGCGTTGGAACTGCTCTGGGTCGATAGTGGGGCTTGGCGTGGACACGCGTGCTTCAGCAGCCGCTATAACATCCTCAGAAGCATCGCCCGTCGCTGTGACACCTGGCATAAACTTCGAGTTGTCGGGGATAGGAATATTGAGTCCGCCAGGTGCAGGTGCGTCGATCGGCAAGAAGCTCCGGCGTTTGCCAGCTCGACTTGTTTGGGATGGGGTTGCAGGTGGTACGAGGAGGGACGTGGAAACAGTGGTAGAGGAAGCAAGAGTATTGGTCGAGACTAAAGTATTCGTAGACGCGATTGAGGGTGTACCACGAAGCAGATCAGACGACGGTTGTCGTTGTAACAAAGGTGGCGTCTTGTGGATTTGTGGTGGTGTTGACAGTGGCAAAATGGCATCCAGGGATCCGGACGTTGAGAAGCGCACATCAAGTTGAGGTGTTCGGCTAAAGCGGTCGGGAACAGGGCTTGCACTAACAGATGTGCTGGGTCGGATGTTGTGTCGAGGGTTCGGCGGCAGGGGCGGGACGGGCTCAACTTTGATTTTTCCCATTGACATCTTCTTGAGGAATCCCCAGCGGCTATTCTTTTCCTTGCCGTCCCTCGAAGGTCTTGATCGGTGGCGACCCCTTGCCATCAGTAATCTCGTGGTTCGGCAAATTCGGAACTGGGGGTGGCTGAGAGGAATTCGTAGAGGATGATGCATAGGATGACCGGGAATATGCAGCGGATGTCTCGACAACTGACTCGCTAGGGTTCTCCCATAACGACTTACTCAGCTGAGGGCGCATAGCATTGGTGTTGGACCGTGGCGTCGGACTCCCGAGGGATGAGGCAGGGCCAAGACTTCCATACCTCTTGGAATTTGGCGGTAGAGCGGGCGGGGGAGGACTACTCGGCGCAAGGTTTACGCTCGACTGAGAAGTTGTGATTGAGGCCATGGCCGATAACGGGGGTAGCATAACTTCCTCGTTGAGAGCCGTCGTTGATTTACCTCTTCGCAAATCTCCAGCGCTTTTCATTTTGCGCACCTCACGATCACCACGAACGACACCTTCACTTTGTTGTCGGGTTATCGGAGCAGCATTCTGGAGTCGATACTGCCCAGCATCCGGTGCAGCGGATTTAGTCCGGGCCTGTTCATAGTAGGAGCGATTCGGAGTGGTTCTTGTACGTGACAATCCTCGTGATGACTGTGCATTGGTAGGAAGCGGGGAAGTGACCGCTCGACCAAGATGCGGAGCACGATCAGGTGTAATTGTTTGATCCTCATCTTCAGGGGAATGGCTGAATGACTCTTGCTGAGTCGAGAGCGGTTCAGGGTCGGACATCTCTTCATTGTCGGCCGTGTCGGTTTCGGTGTCGCAATTTGAGCTTCGAGCAGAAGGCAAGGGGAAAATAGGGGTGGATGGGGGATACATGGGGGTCATGGGAGTTTTGGCGAGTAGAGGTTCTACCAAAGCCTTCCATGGCCCTTGGAATGGGTTGTGATCGATACACAAAGTTTGCAGGGCCGGAAGCATACAAATCCAACTGGGCAGAGCATGGAGTTTGTTGCGGCGAATGCTGATGGTGTGGAGCTTATCCAGGTCAACCATTGCATCAGGGAGAGTCGTGATGCCAGTCGAGTCGGCTATGAGAACACGGAGGTTTGCAAGATCGGCGAGGAAAACGGGGAGGACTCGGAGGGGGTTGGAAGCGACATTAAGTTCTTCCAAATTTGTACAAGCGGCAAGAACAGGAGGAAGGGCGCCTAAAAAGTTGGCCGAAATATCCAGTGCAAGCAGACTATGGCATATTTGGGGAAGGGTGTTGGTCAGGAAGGCTGGCACGGCATTTGGGGTGGTCGAAGAGCCGATGAGGAGATGAGTTGTGTCTGGCGGGTGGTGTTGAATTTTGGGGTGAAGAGGAGTAAGGAAATAGACTCACCAGGTTGGACTTGCAGCTGCACAATTGGAGTATTATCCGCCTGCACGATTAGACCTCGACCTTCGTCGGCTATCACAGCCGCAGATGTGCGTTCCTCATCTGCTTCGTCAAGCGTTGGATCATGATCATCCACAAGGGGCTGATCATCGTCGGTTTCGTCCCCGCTAAGACCCACTTCGTCCTTTTCGTCCACGATCCATCCCATATCATAGCTAGGCTTTTCCTTGAGATTGGGCGGGCTCATTTCATGGCCATGGCCGGAACTGTTGTTGCCGAGTGAGGATGAACGCGACCGAACGCTGGATGAATATGATTCCGACCACCTGCCCTGATCGGGCTGGGTCCTGTGCTGAGAAACGCGGCGTGTGGGGGGTGCCTGCTCGTCCTTTGCGA
>JANIEX010000679.1:0-22804 GCA_027627405.1 Leucocoprinus birnbaumii
ATTGGCGCCTCTGGGTGCTGAGCAGCCGCGTAAGGGTTTTGAGTGAACGTTGAGCCCGAGTTTTCGAGTTTTCGCGATGACGGCGAACCCAACAACAAGAAGGGGACGATTCTCACTGACGGAGTGGACCTACGTGAATCTAGAAATATTATCAACTTCGGGTACGAACCTCTAGCCCACATACACCCACCTTGATAGCAATCGCAGTCGCTTCTTGATCCGTGAACACAACCTCACGTATGCCTTTGTCCCATTGATCTCCAAGTACATTGATTGAGCTACACATCGCTGAGAAGGCTCCCGGGCTAATCCCAGGATCCATTCCACCCCAAATTTTTCGATCCAACCCTTGCCTCACAGCACCTTGCTCTTGGGTCCATAAAGGGGACTTGGAGGGATCGACAACGGCATTTTCCTCGCCAAAGAGGCTTCCATACCGTTGAGCAGCGTCAAGACACCTTCCGAGGCGGTGACGTAGGCGGTCGGTTTTGAGTTTCGTGTGGCGGGGGATGTTGATACTGATTTCGTTCAGAATGGTCAAAATCGCATCGCGAGAAAGCTGAAGGTTTTCCATGAGCGTACTGTAGCAGTCGAGGTATTAGTTGGAAATTGACGTGTGAGATCACAATGAAAGCCTGGACTTGGTTACCTGGGGTGAATTTGGCTTGAACCAAGAAGGAGTCTACTCAAGAGTTTGGCCCGATAGTTCGTGCGATCACTTGATCAATCCATATAATTGTATCTCCTTCTGGACCATTAGAATCGTTCATGGAAGTCTTAGGATCCTGCCTACCGTAGGCCACGTTCGTACATATGTTTGCATTTTGAAATTTACACTGACCACAAGACCCTCCTCAATTTTGATACACAAAAAGACCTCTCCTGCCTGCAAGCCCGATGGATGGAGTTTCTCGGTCAGTATGACTACGGTAGTGCCAATTTTTGTCAACGTCAGTTTGGAAGCGAATTCGGCTCCGCCAGATAACGGCGTTCGTCCGTTATCAGTGTGCTCGCGCCAGAATCCATCGGGGGCATCACTCCGGTGCACCGTGATGGGCATCCGAATATGGCTGAAGTTGTTCTTCCTTCAACGAGGCTCAGCAAACACAGCTTCAACTCCCAGAAGCTCATATTATACATGTCCTTCATTTAATTCTCTGATAGCCCTAACAATAAAATCCTCCTCTCGAGACTCTGAGTTTTTTATTGAGCCGGAGAGGTGGATTCAGGAGGTAGGATATAGATTCTGCTCGTGAGTTCCACCTGTGATTTAACTTGAAATTGAATTGCTCAGAAGTTTGTTCTAGAACATGATCCGATAATGATTCACTTGGGTTTCATTCAGGCTTGTTCACGCAGAGCCACCATGCGGTAATAACTCTTGAATTGTAAGCACTGAAATGTTGTATCTAGCTTATATATGTGCCGTGAATATTGGCACACATCAATATGCCAGTGAAGTTTATGGGGCCCGATAATTTATTGGAAACAACGTAAATGCGTACTAATATGCACAATCATTGAAAGTACATGCACTTGATCATGCTTGTTGACACTACTAGCTATCTCCAGTGCCTGGATTAGTTTAGTTCTGACAGGTACTCGTACACTATAGCAAGTCGCCAATCTACAGTTCATTTATGATTGGATCACATACTAGAACATTTCACATCATTGAGTTGAACTCTTGGTCAGTTATACCGTATTTGAAAGCCTAAATTATAACGAGTAGTCAGCTCGAGAGCTGAAAGAGTTATTTTCAGCCCAGTTCTCTCATCAGAGCTTACCAACTTGAGTATGATTGATTTAATCCATTTGTTTCAAGCTTCAAGTAAACGAAGATGATATAATCTCAGGCCTCGAAACGTGAATTTCCCAATTAATGTATCCAATAACATAGCCAATTTAGTAGTGATACTACTTCCAATACCTTAATTGAAAGCTCTTAGCAAATCCCCAGACTTAGTCTCGAGGTCCAAGGAAAGTCCTAAATGGAAAAGTTAGTCGTCGAACAAAGATTTGATGAGCTCTCCGAATCAATTCCCGCGGCATAGGCGCGCATTCGGGCTCGCCGCGTTATCACTTACATCAACGTCGGTTCCGGTTCGCTTCCGAACTGACGTTGACGAAAATTGTACATACCCGTATGACTATACAATACATTACGTCAATGGCCCCTGAATGTTGCAGCAGACGCCCTCTCGCCCGTTGATCCTTCCTCACCGCCTGTCACTGCACTTGTGTGCCCTTCCATCTGTCACCTTCTGACATCCTCAGCGAGTGAGGTGTGATATTTTACTGTATCCCGACAAACAGTGTTATAGATAATGATGAATCGAATTAATGCGAGATACTCGGGTACGACTGGGCAAGGGTCTTCTTACTATTATTGATTATTACCACCGCATTGATATTTCTCCGGTAATTTAATCAACCGGTAATTTTGCTCTACAACTAATTCCGGTTCGTAAATGCCTGTCAATGTTGACCTCGCCGCATTACCGGTGACGTCACCCTCGCCTCCAACTCGCCTACTCGGAACTGTTGATAATTGTATCTACTTAAGTTTTGATAGCTTGTCCGATACTCAACGAGGAAATTGTGCGGAAAAATCTGTTTATCGCTCATTGAGGCTCACACGCGTGCTTCATCTGGAAGTGTATATATTCAGCTTTCACACTTTTCGTCCTCGAGGCCAGCTTTTAGGAGTAAAACGGCCGGAAGATACATGACAGGGAATAATAAACTCGTTCAAGTCACTATTCCTAAAATGGTCAAGCGTAAGGCACCTCCGCCCCACCCACCACCTCGAGCCTAGACCACCATAATATTTTGGTGCTAAAACTATCCCAGATGAATTAATTTCATCTTTTTGTTTTGCTGGAGTGCCAAATTCATTTGTGCTGTATTCAGCCTTTAGCCGCCAGTAGTCCGTGCTGCCACTTATAAACAAGGACCAAGGTTGCTCACTTATCACTTTCGACAACTCTAGCTATGTTTCGTCACGTCCTATCCATGTTCAAGTCGACCAACCAACCTTATCCAAATAATGGTACATTACGCAATGGGACACGGATCAGGAAATTACCTTCAAAGTTCACTTCGGGTCAGGTCTCGCAATACCTCTCGGTTATCGAGTACAATCCCACTTATAGCGCAGAGGACATCGCAGCAAGTGCTTTTCCAGTCAATCTGGAAACGCTAGGACGTATCATGTTGCTTCACCATCTCACATTTCCCTTTGAAAATACACAAATGCACTAGTAAGTCCCGCAAAGCATTCCCAGGTTGATTTACGGTATTGAAGCACCCTTCAAGCACTCCTGAACATGATATGCAAGTAATACCCAGGTTACTCCTCCCTCGATTCCTCGAAGACAAGAACGGTTCCTACTGCTTTGGTCACCACGGTATTTTACTAGAGGTGCTGCGCGGCTTAGGGTTCCGGTAAGCTGGAGATTTTCTTCGGTTTTACCTGGTTGAGCTGTCTTTGAAATGTCATGGCCGTCGTTGTAGAGCATATATGGTGATTGGCCGGCCATGTAGCAGGCCAATGATAGACAACGACGAGTACTTCTACGGTGCAAGTAACCACACGCTTCTACTCGTTCAGCCTTTCGAGAACAGCAACAAAACATATGTCGTTGACGTTGGAATCGGCTCTGGCTGTCTAATGCGGCCACTTTTGTTATCTGCGGATCCGAATAATATGGTTTACGGACTCACCGAAACGGAGCGCCATCGTTTTGTCTTTTGAGCCTAATCCGGATTCTAGCTTAGGTGTGTATCTTTTCTTACTTCAAGCATCGCATTTGGCGCTGATCATTGGCTCAGACACGCCCGATCCCAGCGCGGGACAATGGGTCCTCGAAGTCGGCCATCGAAAGTCCATTGATGCACCCGAGACCTGGAAAAGACTGTTCGCTTTTCCCGAAACCGAGTGCTGGATAACAGATACACTATATGCTTCATATGTGGTCTCCAAAGCGACTGAACTCCAGACGGTGTTCAACGAAACCGTCATCTGTGTCAAAGTATACACTGTGGATGAGGGCGTAGATAACCTCTCCTCGAGAAGAGTGAGCGACCACTTTATAGGATTATCTTGGATGGAAAGCAGGTGAAAAAGTCGTTTGGCGCAAAGTCGGAAGTGATGAGGACGTTCGAGAGCGAGTTGGATAGGATCAGAGCGCTGAGAGAGATTTTCGGTATCAAGATTAGAGACGAGGATGAAGAGTATATCAAGGGACGAGAGGCTGCTCTGGATGTCCAGTCCACCTAACTGTTTAGTTGTGTAGTCAATTATACGATAGACCAATGGACCCATGCTTTGTCTTGACCTTCTACATCACTAAGTGCCACGCGTGGCGCTTCGATGAAATTCGCCGGTCGGAGGTCAGATCAGTCAAAAAATAGTTGAATACTCGAAAGTAATAATTACCCGATCAGGTTAAAGCACTCCGAATCGCCTTGTTCACTCACCGAAAGTTAGCACTCACCTTCGGGGTCAACATCAAAAGTAAGCATAGTAGAGCACGGCCATGCCGGTGTGGGAAGTATTGTAATCATAAAAAAGGGATGTACCAATACCCCCGACAAGCTGATATCAGTCGCTGTTGTCAGCGACAATGTAAGCTTAATAGACATAGAGTCCTTCAATCAGTTACCGAAGAACCTCTCTTGTCCGTTCGATGCTATCCCGACAGTGTTGAGCCTGGACTCGGAGAAGGATGTGGTCCTTGATCAGAAATAATACGCCTCGAGTGCGTGCTCAACAGACTGCTTCTTATCTTCCCGCTGAGAGCCTATTGTGATCTTGGCAATGACCTCAAGAAGCTGGAAGGACGGGTCAATTATTGTTGACTAGTACCCTTGTGTGTAATGACGAAGTAATCTTCCGTATGAGTATCTTTGCCCTAGAAAAGGATTCCAACAAAAGTCAACGTCAACCTCGAATCCAAGCCTGAAAAGGGCATCCAAACTCCAGCACATACTTGAAAAAACACCTTCTCAAGATATCAAGGTGCCCCTACCCTTAACACCCACCTTCCCATCACCCATCTCTCACGCTCCTCAACATCCCAATCATCTATGCTTCCACCACAATACCATGTCTAACTCCAGGGCCGATAACATAACCTACTACGACCTCACTCATCCTCTCAACTCCAACACTCCCGCCTACCCCAGCGATCCTTATTACAAGGCCAAGAAACACGCCAATATCCCGGACCACGACTATGAGGTGCATGAAGTCTCCATGTCCACTCATTCAGGCACTCACGCCGACGCTCCATCCCACTTCATCCACGGTGGGCGAACCATCGATCAAGTCCCTTTGTCGACTCTCGTTGGTCCAGCCCTATTCATTGACTTGACGAACAGAGAGCTCGGAGAGAACCAAGAGATCACTTGGGATGATATCAAGTCATATGAGCCTGATTTGAAGCCTGGTGTTATCGTAGTCATATGCACGGGTTGGTACGAGAAATGGGGAGAAGACAGTTATTTCAAACATCCTTTCATGGCAAAGGAAATCGCGGAGAAGTTTCTCGAATTCGGAATCAAAGTCGTGTGTGTTGACACTCTCAACCCGGATGAAACGGTTTTGAGTGGGGATAAAGAGGGAGGGTTTGGTTTCCACAACACTCTCCTTGGCGCTGACGGTATCATTATCGAGAACCTGACAAACACGAAGCCCCTGATTGGTTGTCCGAACGTCCAGATCAGTCTTCTTCCGCTCAAGTTTGAAGGTCTCGATGGATCACCGATTCGAGCTATAGCATGGCACAACGATTGATATCGAAGATTGTAGACATAAATAGTAAGTATATGTACGACCTTATACTGGATACAATGAGCTAAATGCGACACGCGCTAGTCTGTCGGGTTGACGAAATTCGCGGATCAACTCCATCAGAACTAGCCAGATACCGAAAGTAATCACCCCCATCTAAGTCAGATAAAAACAGTACTCTAACTCACTTCCCGCTTCGCTCACCGAGAGCTCAGAGCTCTTTCCATGGTCGGATCACGGTGTCGGGTAAAGTCACTCCCCTCATTTGAGGGAAGCAGTATGTCAATGATAAAGAGGACCGGTAGTGCCGCCGTATTTTCTTAACAATGGTCAAATTCTTGAGTGAGCAAGACGTTTTGACTATGCTAATGGACACTGGCAACTCTGGTTGTCACCTTTGATTGACTGGCCACGCATCACAATGAAACCGTACGCACTTCCCATCAATGATGGTCCCCTCATAACACCTCTTCGGTTGAGTTCCGTTGTCACATCCATCTCTATCGGCATATTCTGCTGTCAATTCAACTTGGTATAAGGGTACAGAAAAGGTACCGAAGACTCCGCTTTCAGTTGACGGGAATCCTTTCTTCCTGTGGCGTTCGAAATGTTGATTATCAGATGTCCATCTATCGAAGCGCCTCGATCACGTAGCTTCATCGTTCCACGATATCCGAATACGCCAGGCGTAAATCGAAAACAGTATTGGATGGATGTCAGCAGAACTAGCGCACTTCGGGAGCGTGATTCGACACGATGCTTCTCATCCTTCATCCCGTCATCCCAGAAATGGGGTATTAACAACAATCAACGTCAATGACGTTCATCCGACCTAAACCTCAAATGAACACCCAAACTCCAGCACACAGAAATCAACACCACCCGAAAGCAGCAGCGAACACATAAATACCCCACACCCACATTCCCAGCTTCCCCAACCTCAACCGATCTCATCGTCTAAGCCATCTAACGCTCACCTACTTTACAATGTCGAACTCCAGTGCCAACAATATAACCTACTACGATCTCACTCACCCACTCAATTCCGCCACACTCGCCTGGCCCGAGGACCCTCACTATAAAGCCAGAAAATATACCAATATCAAGGAGCATGGCTATGAGATGCACGAAATCTCTATGTCCACTCATACTGCCACTCACATCGACGCTCCATCTCATTTCATTCACGGAGGGCGAACCATCGATCAAGTCCCTTTATCCACACTCGTCGGTCCTGCTGTATTTATCGACTTGACGAAAAGGGAGCTCAGAGAGAACCAGGAGATTACTTGGGACGATATCAAATCATATGAGGCTGATTTGAAGCCTGGTGTCATCGTAGTCGTATGCACGGGGTGGTACGAGAAATGGGGAGAGGACGCTTACTACGAACATCCATTCATGGCAAAGGAAGTTGCAAAGAAATTTATCGATTTCGGAATCAAAGTCGTTGGTGTTGACACTCTCAACCCCGATGAAACGCCTTCGAAGGGGGATACAAAGGGAGGATATGGTTTCCACAAAACTCTACTTGGTGCAGACGGGATCATTATTGAGAACTTGACGAATACGAAGCCTCTGATTGGTCGCTCCAACGTCCAGATCAGTCTCGTTCCGCTCAAGTTGGAAGGGATCGATGGATCACCAATTCGAGCCATTGCATGGCACCCAAGTGATCCGCCCCAGAATGAAGCACGCGACAGTAAATGTGGTATTATGTAGTACGTACAAGTACATACGAAAGTGGTCATCAGAATACGTGAGTCGTCTACTGTTCTATCCAATATATCCAGACTCCGAGTATATGTTAGTACCAAGAAAATCGAAAACATGTGAATCAGTATGCATAAAAACAGTGAGATATAATCGTGGATGTTGAGCGTTCAAACGTTCACGGTCGTCTATGAATATAAAAAGAATCAAATGCGACTGGCATTCGAAGCCTCAACAACAGCAATCGCATCACCGACTGTCTGTCGGAAGGCATCTGTGCCTAAGAGGTCCCAAATACCAGCCTTCATAAATTTCTGCTGCGGCTTGCTCTTGAGGTGGGTGATGAAAAGACTGACACCGCGAGCCTATCGAGGGTTGTCAGTGTAAGGTTTTGGGAAAGGACAAGTGAAGGGACATACCTTGTACTCCTCAAGGAGTTCATAAAAAATCTGCAATGCACTGCCGCCAATGTCAAGACGTTACACAAGGAATCACAAAGGTTTGCGCGAAGACACTCACGAGGCATCACAATTATCAACGTCAGCCATGTGGAAAACAATGATTGTCGTCTCTTGTCTGCGTGGTGCCTCAGAAGGATGAATTCTGTGGGGACCATAGAGCTCCAAACGTCGCAGACGTTCTGCATTGGGACCATTAGACAGGTCAAGGCTTCTAGGTTCCGTAGCACGCACCTTTGAGCTGCGCAGTGTTGGCAAAGTCCAGGTTCTCTCTAATGCGTACAACAAGTGCGCCAGCAACGTCCTCCTCAACGTCAGGATCCTCATTCACCGGTCTCCACCTGTCAGTTCCGGGAACACGGCCCTGTTAGAATGTTAGTGGAAGTAACGTTAAAAGGTGATCAAAAGGCCTCACAAGAATATTCAGCCTCGTCTTGGAAGAACGACGAACTACTAGAAGTAAGGAAAGGATCAAGCTGACGATGATGCCAACTTCGACGTCGTAGACGATTGAAAGAAAGAATGTCAAGAACATGAGACCGAAATCAATCCAAGCGCCCATCCTGATATAGACCGTCAGAATTTAACATCACGAACAAAGAAAATAAGGCATACCTCCAGTAAAAGATGACATCGTGAGGGGTCTCTGCAAGAAGAGAGATAATGACCAAGATAATCCTAGTATACCATATAAGTATCATCCACAGACCTCGTTCGAAACAAAAGCACTCACACGACAGCAAGAACACACTTTGGCAAATGATACATCCACGGCAAGAACACAAACGTTGCAAGCAAAACAATCGTAGAACACACAAGTGACGCCATCTGAGTACGACCTCCGACATCTCCATTAATGCGCGAACGTGTGATGGACCCGAATGCTGGTAGCGTTCCAGGAATAAATGCTGCGGCAACGTTTGCCGCTCCGAGGGCGACGAGCTCTCGATTAGGACTGACGGAGTAGCCAAATCTGGCAGCGTTCTGTTTAGCTGAGACAACGCTATCGAGGAAACCTGCGATGGTGATGATTCTGTCTCGCCGTTAGCATGATATTGTAACGAATGTTGTCGAAGGGGGGCTTACACGGCGGTGGATGTGGTTTGGTGCGCGTACTTGAGGACTGTGCGCTTGAAGGGAGATACGAAGAAGGATTCGCCAGTCGTGATAGAGACAGATCCAAGGACATCCACTCCCTTCTCATGCCACTGGTAACGAGCAGAAATGACTTNTATCCANTCAGTGCATGGANNNCNAAAAGATGGGGNTAGTGCAACGCACTNGTGGAAGCAATCACGACGAGCAATACTTCGGGGATCCGATAAATAAACCAATATCTCTTGAATTGGTTTTTGATCGCGCGTAATAAGAGNAGCGTGAATAAAGCTCCACAACTGATCATAGTGGTCAATCCGTCTGCNTGACTCCAGGTGTATTCACAAAAGAAAATAATTTTCTCTAGNGACGTGTGCGGATCGACTTCGTGCAGGAGNTTTGTCATACCGAATAATGAGCCAAGCTGTTCACTGAGAGGAGGAGTTAAGAACACTCTAGAGAGGACTTGAAACTTGAAACTTCAACATACACCAGGATAACGACGGCAACGCCAGTGACGAATCCACGCAACAATGCCCTNCTGAGCACGACATCGATGAATCCTAGACGCAAAAACCCTAGAATGAACTGGAGCAGACCAGCCTNGAATGTACACGAAAGCANGATNAGCCCACACCCCGCTGAAACGAAAACGCGGTGACCTGCGCACCTGAAGCGTCACCCCGGTNGCAACTANAAGCCCCAATGTAGTCGCATTCTTNTCATTTCCATAATCATGCAGTATTTTCGCGATTGCCTGCCCAAGCAGCAGACTTGTAGCAGCCTCAGGTGCCACATTCAGCTGCCTCGAAGTCCCAAGTAGAGCATAAACAATGCCTGGCACAGAAGCTGATATCTGTGGAAGTCAAAAGTCAGCGCCTAAGCGGAAGGACTTCCGAAGCCGATGTTCCGGCCGAAAAGACGTACCAGACCTGTGACTGGGCTGATTTTTGCAAGCGACGTCGCATAACTGACGGACTGTGGAATGAGCATAGACGATACTGTGAGGCCAGCAAGGATGTCGCCACCAAGCCTAGTGTTTCGAGTGATTGAGGATATATCAATATGAACGACACGGCNAATAATATGAATGAAAGACTGACAGTTGGAACGAGTAGTTGGGTATCCATCCGAGAGAGGGTATGTAGTANCGCAATCGTCTTGCTAGCACTGAAGAGTCCTTCCCACCGTCGGATTCTGCGAGAAATCAGTCAGTCAGTGGTCTGGCAATACAGAATGCTCAAAAAAGGAATATGTGAAATGGAGGAGTATTCAAACACTAGGAATGGATGCNCGGCAAGATTCACNATTCAANATATNAATGTCAAACAAAACATACTGAGTGTAGGTGTAGTTGCGCCGCTATAGTTCTGTGTCCGTCGACTAGCCTCCCCATCCAGCAAAGCAGTTCGCTCCTCGGCTACGGGCGCGATCGCGTCAATGCCCATGAGAGACGAAGTAGAGTTGAGTTCTGAGGTGTCTATGCGAAAATGGGGATTGGGGCGTGGGGTGGAGGTCATCCTGGGCTAGATATATACCCCCGCAATGTGGTATGGCCAGAGAAGAGGACCAGGCNGACCGCTGCTATTTGCTATTTTGATCTGCGCTTTCTCACGCCGGTAAATGACTCTTGCNATCATCAATCNCTGATGTCTATTTATATCTCTGGGNGAGCCCCTGAGTTTATCNTCNTCCANGGNTGGTTCGGGATANCTGCAATTACTGAGAGAGGACTCTGCGAAAANGATGCTTCAGAGGACTCTNACACANGATAANAAGGACAACTAGCTAAAGCCACNGATGTNCATTATCCAGGAATCAGAATCCACATGTCCANTGCCGCACGCCACAAGTNCCTTCTCATGAGCCGCCATTCCTACCACCAACTGAGCAAGCGTGTGAGCTAATTGTGCTGCTCNGAACGNGTCCAGTCTCATGTTTTGCNAAGNATANAGCATNGATANCTTCTGNCCTTTCACTCCCAGCTCCTAGAAGACACAGAGAANCATTCAAGAGTTANCTAAATCATTGAAGGCTCGGCATGACGAGACTCGGACACTGGTAGAAGCGCGACGGTTTGGGCTCAAATNTTNAAGTTAGNGGGAATAGGGAATGGCTCTTCCACNANTTTTTTGTCAAGGANATCACACGNGCAATNNAATCTACNAATTTGTGGNNAACATTTTGTGATGATCGAAGAAGAATGAAACAANTTAACACTGACNTTTCGTTGCTCAAGANACGATTAATGTTTNCAACAAGTGGTNTACCTTTCNAATAAACCTTCCTCAANATNCTTCGGTGATNGAATCCNCNCCATAGCCCCTCCATNGGCCTTGGACGTCCCCGCAGAGCCATCTTGCACATACAAGGTATCACCGCATCCGAACACGAANCCTTCATACTTNNCAAANCNTCCGGGAANNNACGCCTCANTATNCCNTGNNCNTACNTCTCAATGTGTCTGTACCCAAGTNTAAGACATGGTTCTGNGAAAGGGTGGGGANTGAAGGTNTCCTTAATACTATCATTGCGATGCTANACACTGACTTGACCAATNTATTCTTGTCCCATCGAAAACATCTAAGCGGACCTTCAAACNATACAAAGCACGATAGCAGTGATAATCAATACAACANAGTATACCATTANNATCCATGTCNGAGTCCACGAACCTCAGAAACGCNCANTATTAGAAGCCTCAANAATAGNAATNGCATCAGCGACAGTGTCTCGGAACGCATTCGGNTCCAACAACTCCCAAATCCCAGCCTTNATAAACCGATCCTGCAATTTGCTCTTCANGTGGGTGATGAAAAGACTGACACCGCGGGACTGTTGAAGGGGTGTTCAGCCTCACACCATGTTCCGAACAGTGCTAGAAAGCATACCTTATATTCCTCGAGGAGCTCATAGAAGATCTGCAACGCCCTGCGATTCATGAATGTCAGCACCCGCTCGCTTCAAATAATTAGGAACAACAGACACTCACGAGGCATCACATTCATCAACATCAGCCAGGTGGAAAACAATGACACTNGTCGCTTGTCTGCGTGGTGCNTCCGAAGGATGNGTCTTGAGTGGNCCATACAACTCAAGNCGGCGTAATCGTTCTGCAGAACAGAATGAGTGGTTNGCACCATTCGCTCCAATCCCAAGCTCCGAGATACGAACCTTTAAGCTGCGCAGTGTTCGCAAAGTCCAGGTTTTCTTTGATACGAATAACAAGNGCGCCGGGTACATCCTCCTCAACTTCAGGATCCTCATTCACAGGCCTCCACCGATCAGTACCAGGNACACGGCCCTAAACAGGAATCAGGATGAANTGAGTNCCNNGAGGGTGCCGAAATGACGTACCAGNATGTTCATCCTCGTCTTCGANGANCGACGAACGACAAGCATTAGTGANACAATNAGGCTGACNATGATTCCAACTTCCAAAGTGTTNAAAATTGAGACNAAAAGAGTTAATCCCATCAGGCCAAAGTCAACCCAAGCACTCATCCTATACNTNNANTTTGANNTTGAAATCGTCTNAAGGAACGTCANAATGNNCNTACCTCCAATAGTAAATGATNTCNGGTGGNGCNTCCTCTAGTAGAGAATACACAATCAACGTGATNCTATATGAGAGTCATGAGCACGNNACACCAAATATACGCGATAAAGTAGACTCACACGACTGCAAGTACACACTTCGGCAAGTGGTACATCCAGGGCAAGAACACAAACGTTGCGAGCAGAACAACTCCAGAGCACACGAAAGAAGCNACTTGAGTTCGCCCTCCAACATCTCCATTCATGCGTGACCGAGTAATCGAACCAAATGCAGGAAGAGTTCCAGGTACGAATGAACCTGCAACATTAGCCATTCCAACAGCTACGAGTTCTCGGTTCGGNCTAATCGAGTAGCCAAAAATAGCCGCATTTTGCTTTGCAGCAACGATGCTATCGAGGTAACCTGCGATGGAAATGATGCTTTTNNTTTGTCAACNNATGAATGAGGGGATTGAATAAGGAGCTTACACNGCNGTGGATGTCGTTCGGGATNCGAACTTGAAGATNGTGCTATTGAAGGGGACGACGAAGAACGAGCCTCCAGTCGTAATCGGAACNGATCCAAGAACATCCACTCCACTCTCGTGCCATTTACAATANGCAGAAAGGACTGTGATTGCGGTCAAAATTTGCACCAATCAATTGAAGGCNGGGACATACCAGTCGAGGCAATGACGACGATGAGCACCTCGGGCAACCGATAGATAAACCANTATNGCTTGAATTGGTTCTTGATGAAACGCAGAGNAATGAGCGCNGATAATGCTCCGACGCTAATCGACGCAGTCAACCAATTTGCATGNCTCCACGTGTATTCNATCAGGAATGCAGCCTTTTCCACNGTCGTATGAGGATCGACCTCACGCATGAGGGCTGTCAGCCCCAACATTGGAATGAGCTGTTCCCTNTGACAGNCAAGTCAGGATTATTCGACTCTGAAGCAAAGCTGAGACATACACCATGACAATGATAGCTACTGCAGTGATAAACCCGCGTAATAGCGCCCGACTCAGGACGACATCGATGAATCCCAAGCGGAAGAATCCCAGTAGGAATTGTATGAGACCTGCCTGAAACGCGTTTACATGCAGGGTTAGCCTGCGGTAANTGAGGACATAAAATANAAACGNACTTGGAGAGTCACAGCAGTTGCAACCAATAAACCCAACTCAGCTGTATTNGTCCCATCTCCATGTTCACGGATCACAGTTGAAATCGCTTGACCCAGTANCAGACTAGCAGGTGCTTCGGGGGCTACGTTGAGGTGCTTTGATGTTCCGAGGAAAGCGTAGACAATGCCNGGAATTGAGGCTGCTATCTAGCGAGNGACATAGTAAGNTCAGGCTTGNAAAAAGCACACAGTANGANGNGACANGGCATGACGCACCAAGCCTGTGACGGGACTGAGTTTCGCAAGAGAACTCGCGTAACTGACTGACTGCGGTATAAGCATTGACGAGACAGTGAGGCCAGCCAGNATNTCGCCGCCAAGCCTGGNGTNGAGNAGTNAATGAGTAGANGANGTCNAGATCAATAAANACAGACCAGNTGAGCGAGTAATTGGGTATCCATCCGAGAGAGGGTATATAGTATTTNACTCGTCTNGCAAGTACTGAAGGGTCNACATCGGATTCGGTTTCTGGNATGGCNTTGGTCAGTAAAAAGNGCAANATNCGTCCAATAGGCANATNTAAAGCTGAGANTATGTGAAAGATCTCTGACAATACATACTGATCGGTGTGCTCGCTCCACTATAGTTTATACTTCCATTGGATTCCATATCCAACAAAGCAGTTCGTTCCTCCGCGTCNGATGCCATGGGCGNTGATTTGACCTTGACCAGATGATCCCAAGGTTAAAGTNAAGAGCTGAGAGTCTNAANACGGAATACATCCTGGGGTAGATATATGTAACCGCTGGGTGAATTCAGCGGCAGATCGAGGAAGAAGAGGACCGCTGTTTATTTTTGCAACCAGTCGCGACGGGGAACATGTTCTCACGCCGGTTAATTATTCTTGGCGATCAANGACGTTAGTCTAATTATAACACCAACGCCGTCNGTTTTGATGGCCCAACCCCCCTTGTTTCCACCTCTGCACTTTGATCACGGCTCGAAGTCATTTCANGTCATCAAAAAATAACTNCAGAGCTTGATGCGACGTCCANTNCCAGTGTACCTCTCTGTATCAACTTCCTGTAACTTGGCACCTTCGCGCCCTACTACCCTGAGTTGCATATGCGAAGTCAAGCACCGATTGCCGTTTGAATAGGAACTGGGCCACTCAAAACTCCATGTACNTATNANAAAGCTTCTTCCAGCTGAAACATGCTCGAAAATACTTGTGNACCGTGCTGCGCGGAACGACCGTAGTTCTTGGACTAGGCTACGCGGAGTTGATCGAGCGAGCTCATTTTCAATTTCCACGATCGATTGTCGATCATCCGGTACTNGTNTTATCACCGATACTTCGTGCGTAANTGTCCCATNCTTGATAACCAAAGTATTTTATGCTTGAGGCAAGTAACAATTTGTTCTGGATGTAGTGGGTNGCTTCCGAGGCTGATGAAGCTGTGAATGCCNATTTTCTGAGAGCACCGCAATCCACTCGAGAAGGTNAAAGGTACCGCCAAGTAATNGGGAAATTTTGGGAAGAGGAAANCACGAGGAAAGTGGTCTCAGGCAAAACATTGGCCTGCCGAAGTGTATGCGGCGTCTAAGCAAGACCCGGAGGAAGTCCCTTCCCTTCANTCATTCCTGAGTCCCCTAAGACAACCCTCACANNGAAAGAAACGTCAGGAGGTATAAATATGCTCTATTGTACANATTATGAATAGGGCTATTCTCCCGTTCTCGTGACTCTGNTTCTAGCAGCCTTCGCCGTCCTTTTCATGCTAGTACCGTGGCATCATAAGCAGCCAGATTCCTGCTGTGAGAGTCTGTGAGAGAAAACGGACACGCGTAAATGCCACATGAGGCCATTTCTATGTANNTAACAAATCACAAGGCCTTTGTGGTGTATAGGTTGGGTGTAGGGGATAGNTTGGAAGGGGNTTATGGATGACGCCTGCGCGATGATCGGATAAACTTCGGCGAAATGCAAAGTTGAGATCAAAGGCGCTTAGGTAACAGGTTTGCCTGTNTTCTTAAGCGCTTATCCTCCAANTAAGGCAGAAANTANNCTNCTTCGTCNTTGNCNGACAAANNCAACTTCGNTACATNAANATCTTCTTTCAATATTGCTAACTGAAGGATTGAGTCAATANCACNTCTTTTGAAGGCACCAAAAGCGCTCAAGCTGTGAAANAGTTCATCAGAGTCTGTCGGAAAANCNTCGGNAAAACTATTCNAAGNANTGGGGCTCGTGGANCAGGNAAAGATGCTTAACCCCAACCTNTCNATTAACCTCCAGGCTGNTTATATTCATTACAGATTGCTACCCACTGTCACCCTGACATCNCGNTCATNGAGCTGACGGAATGNGGCTTCCTTAGAANAGAAGNTTAGGGNAAAGGGNGTTNCTAGAGNCATAAAACGATNGCCATCNCTCATCTGCCTTCACNCANTCCTCTACTCGAGATGTANTCCATTACGCGTCATGTTAGGCGAGCTTCTCCAGCTCTGTGCAGACAANTNGCAACAGCTGCACCAGCTAAACGACAGCCCAAAGAAGAGGGTACAATCTCCGCAATTTTCACCACCTTAACGCCGGGAGAAGAACATGCTGCGCTACCCGACAGATTCGCGACATTTGAAGAAAGAAATTTTCAGAGATGAGCTCGTGGAGAGTTGGCGACAGGTGCTGAAGGAGGTNGAGGCNACGGTTGAAGAGATTATGGATAAAGGCAACAGCGTATGTCTTAGTGCTCAGCAACCAGTAATGATTAGGGTTATTGACTCGTGCTTAGCTTATAACCAGAGTCAACTACGAAGACATCAAGACTGGTCAAGTGAGCCAAGCACAGATCGACCAGATTAAGCGAGTTGGAACGGTCATTATTGCTGGAGCTGTTCCTCAAGAGGTGCGTACCCTCCCCGTTCCATCCCGCTCTCTTCTCATTGAGTTGTAGGAGGCCCTCGGATGGAAACAACAGATCAGAGACTATGCGGCAGCAAACGAAGGGAAAATTAAAGGTAACTTAGACTATCAAACATACCTCAGAGTCCAAAATCTGATCTTTCTTTCAGGATTCCCCGAGGACAATATTCAAGTATTTGAGATCTATAACTCTGTAGGACAGACCCTCGCACGAACTCACCCAGGCCTCATCAACACTCATAAATTCATACTTTCCCTCTGGCATACATCATCCCGGGATCAAGTTCGGCTCGACACCCCGATTTCTTACTACGACCGACTGAGGATCAGGCAACCTGGAGATGCTAAGTTTACTCTCGGCCCTCACATAGACGGAGGTTCTGTCGAGCGATGGGAAGACCCAGGTTTCAGGACTGTTTTTGGTAACATCTTCAAGGGTGGAAATCATTGGAGGCAACATGATCCCTTTGACGCCACACCGAGGATCAGTGTTAAGAGTGACCTATATAACGTTCCGTATGTCCCAACCTTACCTGAAGTTTGTTACATCATATTCACATCTTCACAGCAATGCGTGCTCGATCTTCCGTCCATGGCAAGGCTGGACTGCACTGTCATCCACTGGGCCTAATGAAGGCACTCTCCAAATCCTTCCAAACCTCCCGGTTGCCTCATCTTACATCATCCTTCGACCTTTCTTCCGACCCAAGAACCCTCGCTCAGCCTCCCTCAGGTTTGAGGACTGGGAGATTGATCTCGAAAGTCCACGATTCCCTGGCAGTAGCATAGGCAAAACGCAAGAACTGAATGTCAAATCTCACCCTCATCTGCGCTTGGACAAAACCATGGTTTCTCTTCCGCAGGTCCAGCCTGGTGACCAGGTCTACTGTGAGACGTGTCCTTTATTCGCTGGGAGCAATGGAATCTAATCTAAAATCTCTTAGGGCACTGCGACGTTGTTCACGCTGTGGAAGGCCAGCACCGCGGTGCAGGCGATTCATCCGTCTTTTATATTCCTGCCGTTCCACTGACTATGCACAAGTAAGTCCAAATATATCCGAAATCTGACCACTCCTGTTAATGTGAACTAGTGCTCACTACCTCCGTGATCAACGCAACAACTTCGTGGCTGGACTTCCTGCTCCGTACGTCCTATCAGTAGTGCCGCCACTCTATGCGATGACTAACAGCTTTCATAGCGACTTCCCCGGAGGTGAGGGTGAATCCAAGTGTATCGGTAGAGGATCTGCCGAGGACGTTAAATCCGCCGAGGGAAGACGCGTTCTCGGCTTCGAGAAGTTCGAAGCGGCGCCTTTGGCACCTCAAGCGGAGAAAGATTTCCTGAATAATGTCAACCGTATCCTTGAGCTGTGATTGAATTCCAGAGGATGTATCTGTATGTACGATATGCTGAACAACGACTACGTATTTCGCTCTCTGGCGAGAACCTTTCAAATAACGTACTCCGACTCAATACTCATACAATTATTCACTTGAAGGGAGATGGTCAGAATTCATTCTGGGATGATCTGGAACATTACTTAGTTTATTTGTGGGTCCACTTTCCCTGTAGTATGCGTTCTATAATAATGGTATATGTCACTAGCGGCAATCTTTCCTTGAGTTTTACACAAAAGTATCCTGACAGTTTTTATAGCTCATTCTGATTATTCTCACAAAGAGGCACCGAAAGCAGTGATGCGTTATTTCATTGACGTTTTGAGAAACGTAGCTGTATGTATAATGCAGAAGTGGCTATAACGTCTATGTATCGTCTATGCTGTCTATGTGTCATTAAGGTGCAAGGAGGCTATTCACCTGCGCCGAAATATTCGCCAAAATCTCAACTCGCGAACAAGCGATGTCAATCTCGGCAGAACTACCAAACGTCGCACTGCTCCGGTTATAGAAGTTACCCAACTGCACAAGACTTTGCGTAGCCGGATCATAGTTTGGCCATCCAAAGTTGCTTAATCCCTTTTGAGGATCACGAGCAAATGCGACCCAAGCACTTTGCATGTACTTGGATAGTGCGAGTTCTTCAGTGGTTGGGGAGTTTGGGTTGAGGGTTCCGAAGATGAGGGGAAGCTCGGATGCGTGATAAGCGCGTAGATCCGGACGGGTTGAAATGTCACGGAAGACACCTGAAGAAATGGGTGAGATTATAGATTGTTTTGATGGCGGCTGTGGGTGTACCTTGGTATTGATACCTCCATGTCGGGACCCCAGCGTCCAAGCGATTTTGAGCAGTAATATTAGTGGGACAAGTGAAGCTAAGCTGAAATACAAAACCTATCAGACGTTAATTAATATTATGTTGAAAGCGAATTACCTCGGTCAATGTATCTGCTGCCAACTCTGTAACGAGAGGAGGCGCGAAGCCAAGGGGTGATAGAAGCATTCCAATGACAGCCAAGATATCTCCATCGTTCGCTGTGCTACCAACGAGCAGGGGAATCTTGAGGAAATTTCCACTTTTTGCCCGTTGATCGGTGTTGCTGAAGATTGTGATATCTGATAAAAGTCAACCTTAGAGAGCCTACGGAGGGTTTCAGGAGAACTACGCACTGTCCGGGACGATGTTGAACGCAGCGTTAGTGCTGGTAACGAATTCCTCTAAAGTCCGAGCTGGGACTTGCTTCATACATTCAAATTGCACATCATCCGGAACTGTTATACATTCGGTCAATTGAAGTGTGTATTTGAATTGAATGAGCCACTTGCCAGAGCTGCAGCCAACCAAATTAGAGATGTTGTTCCACGTCTGGGTGTCGATCCCTGTGACCAGCTGGGCGAAATTACCGCCGGAAATACTGGATACCCCTCAGCTGTTGAAAGATTCTCATGAAAAATATTGCATTACCTGCCCGAATGCTCAATGACGCCTATGAAGAAACGTAAACAACCGTGCAGCATGATATAGATAGGTTCTTACCTTTGACCATAGTATCATTCAAATGACTAAAGGTATATGCGTCTATTGCTGTTCCGCCAGCACTCTGACCAAAGAGGGTGATACGCTCAGGATCACCACCAAAGCTGGCGATATTATCGTAAACCCATTTCACGGCGGCATTGATATCCAATAATCCAAAGTTTTGAGAATCGGTAGTCGAGTTCGCGAGTTGCGGAGCATTAGGTTGACCGAAGATGTTAAGTCTGTAGTTGAAGGAGACGACGCTAACGTCGTCATTGTCCTGTACTATGTGCTGGCCATCGTATGTCGGGGTATTGCTCTGTGTCAAAAAAGCGTCAGTCCTGGTCTCGTATAGAGCACAATCGCGTCACTCACAGTACCAAAATTAAATCCACCGCCATATATCCAAATCATAACAGCCGTCTTCTGCTTCCTCGAAGTACTCGGAACCCAAATATTAACACTCAAGCAATCTTCCGATTCAGTCACATTCGGTGCTTCTCCTGAAGTCAGGTTCACAAACGCCAGATTTGCAGGACTGTTCTGCTGAATACAGGAGTCGCCGAAATGATCAGCTATGAGAGTTTCATTCCGCTTCGCCGGTGACTTTGGTGCCGTCCAGCGAGCTGCGGTTGCATATGGAATACCGAGGAATTGTCTAGCGGAGGGATTTACTTGTGTCCCTTGTACGTCGCCTTGTTGCGTGGAAACAAGTAATCCAGAGGTAGAGTTTTGCGCGAAGGTGGAGGTAATACAGATGGCTGACGCCAGGAGGGAGAGTAATGAGTACATGTGTGGTTGTGGAGACCAGTCGTGGATTCGTGGTTGATTTTTATACTCGACCGCACTCAGCGTCTATTCATGTTTTAGTCATTTCAGAGGGTGCTAAATTCTTTGCGCAGTGCCGCTGCCGAGAAGATTGGTTTCAGAAGATCCAAAGTTTGAAGTCTGCTGTGAGCGTCGACATAGAGGCGTGATTTCTCCGTATCTTTATTTTTACATGAACGAATGAACTTTGAAGACACGGATTTGTGATACAAGAGTGCCTGGTCGTCTTTGTCAATCCCCTGCTTGTCTCCAGGTTTCGGAGTTGTCTGGCACTGCGGTGCACTGCGATCAACGGTTCGATCGGTTAATCCTTCCGAGCCCCTTCACTTGCGTGGGAACATCATTATGTCACGTGTGGAAATAGCTGTCCGCAGGCGCCGTGATGGCCGATCAACAGCTTTACTCTCAACCACCATCCAGGAGCGCCTTCACAACCATCTTGCACATCATGAGTGCTGCAAGCGCCCAGAACCTCGAGGAGGCTGCTACTATTGCTTCAGAATTCATATACAGTATGTACATAAGCTTACAAATCCCACTTTTGGAGTCTTCTGACTAATTACTCAGGCCTGGACAACCTACCGAGCGAAGTCAACCATCTGCTCCAGGAAATCAAAGTGAAAGAAGCTAGAGTGCAAGGTACGCGCAGTCTCCCTCGTAGATCAAATAATCGACTTAGTGTCTGAAAGAGCTGCAACAGGAAATTGATAAAGATTCTTCACGCTACATACGCCACTCCATTCGATCCACATCCTCACCAAACCCAAACGACTCCTCCAACCGTGCCCCATCTCCCAAAACCGTCGGCATCCCAGCCAAAATCCAAACATCCTACGCCGAAATCCAGGAACTCTCAAACGAAAAATGCCTTCTCGCACAAAGGCTAATAGACCTCATCACACGAACCCGTGCACGTCTAGACGCAGATATAGTCAAAGTCAAATATCTGCAAGGTGAAGTTCCGGAGCCAACTTCGACTTCTTTGGGTAAAGCGGGTTCTGGGGTAGCGCTTGGTGGTGTGGACTTTGGTCCTAGTGGGAGGAATCCTGCGCAGCAAATCAGTGAGAGTTTGAGGAATGCGCTTACGGGTGCTTCGGAATCAAGGCAAGGTTCAGCGACTCCTGTTGCTAGCGCTGTTACGGCTTCGAGTGGTGGAAGTGCGACGAAAAGTAATGTCTTGTGTTTCTTAATTGGATTTTGGATATTGACCTTTTCTCTTTAGAGCGTCGGATTAATGCCTCTGCGTCTATTAAGATTACCCCCGTGCCTTCACCCACTAAGCATCGTTCGGCATCACCCTCGGCTGCTGCAATCTCTCAGACTACGCATCAGAGGTCGAGATTGTCGAGACAGATACATCCTGTTGAGGAGTCGGAGCCTGAGGCTGGAGGCGATGATGATATGGATGGGGAGGATGATCCTGAAGATGAGCGACTCTATTGTTTCTGTCAGAAACAGAGTTATGGCGACGTGAGTTCACCGCAATCCAGTATAAAAAATAATTCTGACCCGAGGATAGATGGTGGCATGCGACAATGAACATGGTTGCCCATACGAATGGGTAAGTGGCCTATTATCCTAACATTTACCTCAACGGTCTCTGATTGTTCAATTCACTAGTTCCATTTGAGCTGTGTCGGCTTGAAGCAGCCAGTCCCGGAGAAGTGGTTTTGCGCCGAGTGTCTCAAGAATCTTGGGGGTGGAGGACAAACTGTCAGGAAAGGACGAAAGAAGTGAACTTCTGGCTCGATCCGACTGCATGTGTAGGATACGTTTTCCAGCTTTGATCACCGGTGTATTATATGAGCTTTTATGATGTTTAGATGTGATTTCCTACCTCAGTCTGCCTGCCGCTGCTCTTCGTATCAAGATAAGACTTGCGTCATACTTGGCAGTGAAGATCCCCAAAAATGATGAAACTATCTGGGAACGACCCTGTATAGACCCTTTACGGTAATATTGTTATTGTGGGGCGATCGCTACACTAATACCGGAGGAACAAGACGCACCCCATTCTCCGCAGGCTTAATTTAATATGTGAACGTCTCGACAGCCCGACTTCTCTCTGCAAATTTTCCGCAATGCCGACGGGCATGCAGCTCTCCCTTTCCGACCCGAGGCCACATGTTCACAAGTCATCACTGTCAGATGAGCTTCTTTTTCTGAGAAATTGCGCGCATGTTTACTTTTCCAGTACAACAAGGGACTGCTTATTGTTCAGTGAAAGTACTGCAGTGCAGTTAACAAAAGTGCATTGCCCGTCGCCATGTATCAGCTACAGGCTGTTGGCAGAATAAAGAAGTGTTTCAATCAGGGTAGAATCAGGGATCAAGAACGAGCGGTTATTGAGTAATAAGCACCTAAGCATCGAGGCGCAGGTGTGCCACCCAGCCGAGTGCGA
>JANIEX010000068.1:0-72150 GCA_027627405.1 Leucocoprinus birnbaumii
GCTGCACAAGAAACGCGAGGAGATGGACAAGGCCAAGGTGCGTGGATTCTCTGTATTCCGTCTGACACTGCCCTCACAGTCCTCTAGCTCGCAGACGCTGTGAAGCGGTATTCGTATCTCCTCGGTCAGACCGAGCTCTTCAAGTACTTTGTCGACATCAAGGTGCGCTGCAGCTCCATTTCATTGAAAAATCCCCTAACAGTCGGTACAGCGGGCGCGAGACCCAGAATACGCTGCATTGATGGATGCCCAACCCAAACCAAAAGGCCGTGGTCGCAAAAAGGCAATGTGAGTTACCCCTTACGACCTCTCACTAGGCGTTTACTCACATACCACAAGTGACAGTAGCGCTCGCCACCGACGCTCCGAAAAGGAAGAAGACGAGGAGCTGCTCAAAGACGGCGAACTAGGCATGGACGGGAATGACCAACCAGTCGTTTTTGAGGAATCCCCGAGCTGTGAGTATCCGCCTCGTGTATCCCGACGTTTTCCTCGTCTGATGATACGCAGTCATCCACGGAACGATGCGCGCATACCAGTTACAGGGTCTCAACTGGATGGTTTCGCTACACCAGAATGGTCTTAACGGCATCCTCGCCGACGAAATGGTACTACACCCTTCGATACCACTGCTCTTCCTATAACCCTGACCACGCTCCTTCCCAGGGTCTCGGCAAAACTCTGCAAACCATCTCCTTCCTCGCATACCTCAAACACTACCGCGACATCACCGGTCCGCATCTCATAGTTGTCCCCAAATCCACGCTCCAAAACTGGGCACGCGAATTCGAGAAATGGACACCCGACTTCAACATCGTCTTACTCTCCGGAACAAAGGACGAACGCGCGAACATCATCGCCAACAGACTCCTCCCCCAAGACTTCGAAGTGTGCATAACGACATACGAAATGTGTTTAATCGAGAAATCGGTTCTGAAGAAGTTTTCGTTTGAGTATATCGTCATCGACGAGGCTCATCGTATCAAGAATGTCGATTCGATTTTGTCGCAAATTGTGCGCGCGTATACGTCGAGGGGACGACTGTTGATTACGGGGACGCCGTTGCAGAATAACTTGAAAGAGCTGTTTGCGTTGTTGAATTTTATCTGTCCGGAGATTTTTGTGAAGTATGAGGATTTGGATGCGTTTTTGCATAAGGATGCGATGGAGAAGGAGGAGGAGGAGGAGAAGAGTAAGAAGGTTGTTGAGGCTTTGCATATGATTCTGCGGCCGTTTTTGTTGAGGAGGGTGAAGAGTGATGTTGAGAAGAATCTCTTACCTAGTAGGTCTCATTTCATCATTTTTTGAAGCTATATTGACGTTCCGGTGCAGAGAAGGAGATTAATATCTATGTTGGGCTGACGGAGATGCAGAGAAAGTGGTATCGCTCGGTTTTGGAGAAGGATATTGACGCTGTTAATGGTCTTACGGGTAAAAAAGAGGGAAAGACGCGTCTTATGAATATGGTCATGCAGGTCCGTTACCCCTCTCTCCTTCCCCCTCTTTCCCTATCTTTACTAACGCCCACCAGCTCCGCAAAGTAACATGTCACCCATACCTCTTCGACGGCGCCGAACCAGGACCGCCATACACAACCGACGAACATATCATCGAAAACTCGGGAAAGATGATGATACTCGATAAATTGCTGAAAGCTATGAATGCCAAGGGATCTAGAGTGTTGATTTTCAGTCAGATGAGTCGGGTGTTGGATATCTTGGAGGATTATTGTTTGTTCCGGGGCTACAGTGAGTCTCTTCCTTTCCTCTCACACGTTGACTCGGGCTGAATGAATGATTGTTGCGGTGCGGTAGAGTATTGTAGGATTGATGGCGGGACTGCGCATGAGGATAGGATACTTGCGATTGATGAGTATAATAAGCCTGGGTCGGAGAAGTTTATTTTTTTGTTGACGACGAGGGCGGGGGGGTTGGGGATTAATTTGACGACGGCGGATATTGTGGTGTTGTATGATTCTGATTGGTGAGTCACCCCCTTTCACCCCTCTTCCCCTCATATACGTACACCCGCACTCCTACGCGCATATGCCCACATTCGCGCTTGCGCACGCGCATATACACACGAGAAACTAACCCGACTTATAGGAATCCTCAAGCTGATCTACAAGCTATGGATCGAGCACATCGTATCGGACAGACCAAACAAGTTTACGTGTTCCGATTCGTTACGGAAGGAAGTGTGGAGGAGAGAATGCTTGAGAGGGCTGCGCAGAAGTTGAGATTGGATCAGTTGGTTATTCAACAGGGGAGAGCGCAACAAGCTGCTAAGAGTACGTACTTCAAAGTGATTGAAGGATGGTGGGTGCTGATGAACGGTGGTTTGTTTAGCCGCTGCGAATAAGGAAGAGTTGTTGGAGATGATTACGCATGGTGCGGATAAGATTATCAATTCACAAGACGCGTACGTTCTTCGCTCCGCTCGTGGTTTTGGTTCTTTTGATTGATGGGGTTTTAGGATGCTCGTGAACGATGATATCGAAGCTATCATTCAACGAGGAGAAGAAAGGACAGCCGAGCTCAACTCGAAGTATGAAGGACTCAATCTTGAGGATTTGAGTAATTTCAAGTCGGATGCTTCGGTGCAACAATGGGAAGGAGAGGATTTCAGAGCTGGGGTATGCTACCTAGTCTCACCCCTCAAAAATGTGGTGTACTGATATTCACGGGGCTTTTTCGCAGCGTAAACAACTCAATCTGAATCTACTATCGCTATCGAAGCGAGAAAGAAAGTCGAATTATTCGGTGGATAGTTATTTCAAGGATACGTTGAGAGCTGGGACGTCGAAGGTCGAGAAGGCGCCGAAAATGCCTAGAGCGCCGAAGCAGATTTCTATGTGAGTGCGGCTCGTCTCGGGTTGGTGTGGGTCGTGGGTTGCTAATGGTGGTTGGTGTATAGACAAGATTTCCAGTTCTTCCCTCCTGAGTTGGCTGCGCTTCAAGAACGCGAGTTGGCGGTTTACAAGGTGCGTCTCTCATTCCGGTTTACAGGCAAATGATGACGTCAATGCTTAGCGACTGAACGGTATCCCGGCTGTTATTCGCGAACCTGCAGGCGAGGAAGATACGCCCGAGAAACTTGAAGAAGAACGACAAGCTGCTCAAGAGTTTATTGATACCGCTGAACCATTGACTGAGGAAGAGACGGCTCTGAAGGAAGAGTATGCGCAACAAGGGTTTGGGGATTGGAGTCGGAGAGATTTCCAACAGTTTGTTAGGGGGCTTGAAACGCATGGGTGGTATGTTATCCCACTACTTACTTGATTACTGGTTATGGTTACGGTTACTAATGGGATGTGGTGCGCTTTAGGGATCAACCGATGGACGTCTACGCTGCTGAGATTCAAGACAAAACACCCGAAGACGTTCAAACGTACTACAAAGTCTTCGTCAAGAAATGGAAAACCCTACCCGAACATCAACGTATCGCACAGCGTATCTCCGAAGGCGAAGCCAAACGCACCAAACGCGACACCCTCGAATACCTCCTCGGCAAAAAGATCAACTCTGTCCGTTACCCAATGCAAGAACTCGAACTCAACTACCCTACGACGAAAGGCAAAGTCTACTCGGAAGAAGAGGATAGGTATTTGCTTTGTCGGTTATTCCATTATGGAATGCAGACGGACGATGTGTATGAGAGGATTAAGAAGGATATTACGGAGTTTCCGGTGTTTAGGTTTGATTGGTTTTTCAAGAGTAGGAGTCCGCAGGAGTTGCAGAGGAGGTGTAATACGCTGTTGAGTATGATTGAGAAGGAGGCGGAGATGGAGGCGCAGGAGGAGGCTGCGAAGAAGACTACGAGTAGTGCGAAGGGAAAGGTGCGTTGCAAACCTTTGTTTATGTTTGATGATGGGGTGAAACTGATTTTTTCTGGGTGATTAGAAACGAGGTATTGATGAGGTGATGAAGAGTGATAAGAAGGAGAAGGAAGCGTCGACTTCGAGACCTTCGACGCCGATTGTGGCTGCTTCTACGGCTTCGGGGAAGAGGACTGCGAAGAAGAAGAAGACGTAGAATTTCCTTCTGGTTGTTGTGATAGATTTCTTTCTTTTTTTGTGGTTGGTTTTTCGTCTGATACCTCGTTTCCCATGTTTGTTTGAGTGTAGAGATATATATTTAATTATAATTGTTGGTCTGAACGATTTGACTGAGGTTGTAGCATCCAGTTGTTGGATGTACTGGTGCGATGGAACGGTATCTGCTTCGAACTCAAGGGAATGTTGATTGAAGGAAACATGGACAACCTGCCTAGGCGAAATTCCGTAGACAAGATCTGAAAACATGGTGGACTCCTTATCGTGATCCGAAAGAGATACCGGAATTTCATTGTGTCACGTCAAGTTGACTGAGACTTTTTCTCTCGAATATATATGCTACCACAAAATGTGAACATGTACTGAGGATGCAGATTCTAGGCAGATTTCAACACTTGTAGTGTTATTCTTCTGGCAAAGTTGAAAGAACAGTACGGCTTATTCAGAGCAGAATTCTCGATTTATTCAATCAGTCCAAAAATACAACCTAGAACTCTCTTGTACAAAGGTCAAACGAATAGCCCCATTCTCGGAGGAAAGCTATGGTACGGCATGGATAGCACAGAGCGTAATCAGCCTTGATAATCACCCACAGAGCTCTGAGGGAGTGAAAGTGAGGACTTCGTAGAAGGCGTTAGAAACACAAGCGAACGGTCACAGGTGGCGGGTGATGTCCCAGTTTTTACACAATTCGTGAAGCAAATATCACAACGACATATATTAGTCGTAGCAGCAGTAGCTGTTGCGAAGAAGATGGTAACGAGAACGATGAAAACTCGAGAGTAGTTCACTGGGAGTTGTTGGAGATATCGACACAGCGTCCTTCTAGCATTCTCAGTCAGCTGGCGTCCGGCTCATGAGAGAACCGGAAGCAACTTCGGCTTCACAATTAGAGATAGCACATTTCAAGCGGCCACTATGCATTTATAGAGCGACCCTCTGTGGCATTCGCATTCCAGGAAGTAGAGGTAAACCGATTGACCGGAATTTCGACTCAACACTAACAGCTATTCACGTGTTGGTGTAATGACGCGTATCTCTGGAAAGAAATGAAGGCTTCGGGTTGTCTGTCAATACCAGGAACTCCAAATATGGAAATAAATTTCCGTTGAGCTCGTTGGTTCTTCTCATACTGTTCATAGGGAAATCGACATATGTCTAAGCGTGGATCTTCCAGCCAGGGCTTAGAACTGTCACCATTTTTTATCCTACTGAAGGCCTCTCCACTCATTGAGCATCACGAGGTCATTGTAGTGCACTTAGCTGGACACTGGATTGAATTTACGTTCCTTAGATTGGTAGCATGAGGGTACGATAGCTCAGGGTTATGATGAGTCAATAATATCTTAACCACGGAAAACGTCACTTAAGTGACTGATATCTACTTCAATCATGCGGTCTGACTGTCATCCTGAGTCGTCCTTCAATTTTGGGCTTGACGCTTCAGGTCTCCGCCTTTTTTCGCTGTGCATTTCTTCGTGCTCTGGAACGTCTTAGCCTTTCGAACCTTAACTGCGTCTCCACCATTGTTACGAGTTTTTCAACCTCGCGCTTCCAGTGCCCTGTCATGGGAGCACCATACTGGAAGAACCTTGAAAGGGCAAGAACAAAGTAGATAAGTGCCAATGCTAGGAACGCAGATGTCACTATCCTGAAGGCGAATTCAGTCAATTGTGGTGCTGAGAGCGAATAATCGGCTGGCGGGTTTGCGGTGGTTCTCCACATGAACCAGACCATGGCTGTAATAAATATAAGGATCGACCTCAAAGTTGATCGTCATTTATAGACTAGATATCCTGAGCTGCATGGCACTCACCAGGCTAAGGAGACAACAGGTAGAGCGAGCATCACCCAGGTATTCCACAGAATCGCATGTGGTTTTTTTGCCTCCTAATTCACGGTGAAGTTGCGTTCCTAGGAGTGGTGGAGGGGGGCTTACCATGGCCCAACCAATGATCGTGTGGTCATTACGCATTCTCCTGAACTGGATCACATACAGGCATCCATATACCAAGCTCCAGAGTGCCAGGATCAGAGCCCAGTGTGCGAGACTTCGAGTGACAGGATCATTGGACGCTCCGTCCACTTGAAACAACGTCAGAATTCCCCTGGCACCAATCAGTGATAAGTATGGTTGTGTTCGGAAAAAATAACGTACGGGATCAGCATAGCCGATACGATATTGAGGGTCCTCCACTCCTCAACCAAGTCGTCTATCAGAGTCTCCCAATCCCTTTTCAATTTGTGATATTTTTCAGGTACCTTGGAAGAACCACCCTCCTCTTTATCTTCCTTGCCTTCTTCGTCGTTGCTCTCCTCTTCTTGGTTACTGTTACTTCCCTTTTCAAGACTGCGCTTCTTAGCCCTTTGCCTTCCTCTGCTCCCTTTATCTGTGGGTTGGGCCTCTGATTGGAGGGTGTAATAGGCGATGGAGTAAGGGGATAAACCAGCGTCCCTGAATACCTGATTGGCTCGGAAGAAGTAGAGTGACGGAACCAAAAGGTGCCCGACCAGATATCCCTGACAAAGCACGTTGTAGACTCCTGTGGCTACAACGAAAGAGTACTGGAAGCCAGCCGCTTGGTCGTAGTTCATGGTGACATGAACATCAGGTCCTTCGTGCCAATGATTGAACCCAGGTAACTGAATATCTGGACCTCCAATATCATGAGAAGGTCCAGGAAAGACAAAATCAGCATGTGGAATCTCATGTTGACGAGGCTCTACAATATGATGAGAAATGTTGTTCAAAAGCATTGGGTGATCATCGATGGGCGCTGAGGGCTGAGGAGCTCCAGCCCAGTGATCATGACCAGCCAAATGCGAGGTAGGCGGATCGTAAGGAGCTTCGTGAAAGTGATGTTGGTCGTTCCGGTCAACAGTCTGATACGCAGTCTCCGGTGGATGAGAATGAGAATTGAAGGGATCCTCATGACGGTACTGTCCGGAACCACTCTCGTTGTGCTCTGGAGATCGTCTGCGAGATCGAGGAGGCCTGACTTCTGCTGGGGAGCTCGGAGAAGGCACAAAGTGGTGGACAGACGTAGCGCCATGGGGTAGGTAAGTCGCCGGCGGTTGGGAGAACTGGATTTCGATCTATCGAGTGCCGCACTACCCTGCTTGCTGGGGCTGAGGGTTGGCCCGGATTACTGGCGTTGGAATGGCGGGATGTAGATCGCCGGCGATGGTAAGACATAGTTCACAAGAGGTGTGTTGGACAAATCGATCGTTATTTAAATGAAAGGTCCCAATGACAGGCGTGCCTTATAAGCGCTGAAAGCCTCGAAGATAATCCTGATCGAGCGCTCTTGGTAGACGCTCATGCGCTTGTAGTCCGTGCTTCGCGGCCCCTCGATCCAACGTCCTTTCTTGCACCACCACGCGCTAATTATAGCCCCCTTGAGTCACATGAAATTGCATGCACTAAGGGATTATGAAGTTGTGTCATTGGACTTCTCTAAATATTGTCGTTAATATCTTATCGTTGATATTACTATCTCGGTGTAGGATACAAGGAGGCCTACAGCCAAAGCTGTGGCTTCACAAATAAATTAAGGAGGGTACAAAATGTGAAGCATTCATCAGAATGAAAGTGACACCGATGTTGCTGACCCTCCTGTGGGAGAAGAACGCGAGGTGGAAGAATACAGCCACTTGAAAAACTCTTAATCGAAGAGTAATTTGGCCGTAATGTTCCAGGGCGCTCCAATATATAGCTCGATGCTTTGGCCGTCGGACCATTTAGGTGCTCCTGAGCTTCCCAATAGGAAGTCAATTATACTTGTTGGGCACCAGAACTCGAATTTGAGAGAGGTGATGGTTGGCGGGGTGTGGAGGAAGAGCTATGTCCAAGACTAGCAGATCGAGCTGCTAAGGGCGGACGAGACGAAGGCGGCGATCGCGAACGAGACTGTCTACGGATTGGGTTCTGTCGCTGTAAGTTCACGAGGGCGGAGAAATCAGGCGCTGGTGTTGACTCAGGGGAGGTTGCGCGAGCGTCAAGCGAGGAAGTAGAAGCCGCAGAAGCGATGTAGGCATCGATGCGTCCATTCAACGCTTCGTCCATCTTCGGTCCGTAGCGACGGAAACTGATATAAATGAGTAACCCGTAAAGTGTTCCGATTGCCAACACCGCGGATACGAAGATGCGGAAGCCGAGTTCTGTAGATCGGGGCACGGGAAAATCAGATGGCGGATTTGCATCACATCTCCACATGTATGACATGATGCTGACGATGAATGCAACGATGGACCTAAAGCAATTGAAACTCGATGAAATGTCAAACGCAAAAAACCTACCAGGTGAGCCATACGGTGGGTAAAGACAGCATTACACCGACACTCCAGAAAGCCGTGCGAGGAGTGTGGGCTTCCTGTAAGATTCGTCAGCGGGTGATTGTCGCATAGTAGCAATAGATATGCTCTTACAAAAGACCATTCAATAGCGATTGAGGGCTTGCGCATTCGTGAAAATTGAATGATGAAAGCAGAGCAAAACAGGAGACTGATGAGAGCAGCAATCAAGGACCAGAAGGCGAGGTATCGCGTCACAGGATCGTTACTGGCTCCTTCTACCTGGAATATTGTGAGGATTCCCCTATTGAGTGAATGAGTATTGTTCTTCGCTACCTGAGAAAGTTGCATGCCGACGTACGGTACCAGTAAAGCAGAGACGATGTTCAACGTTCTCCATTCCTCTAGGAGGTCATCTATAAAGTATCCCCATCGAGTTGTCAGATTTCGATAGGCGGGTGGAAGAGAGTCTGGGTTTGTGATCGCCGGAGCAGTGTACTGTCCCAAATCAATCACTTCGGTCTGAAAGTCGTTACCACATTTTTTTGTTCGACTCAACAGCGAGATCGAGAATCTCCTTGAGAGCCATGTTAGCATCTCTGGAAAGCCGTTCAACTCGCGTCTGATAGTGAAAGGGTAGGCGTAAAAGCGCATGCACATAGATTTGACAGAGTATTTCTATCAACCACATCCATAGGGACCTCCAAAACCCCGACTTATCAGAGATAGTCTGAGCTTCTTCGTCAGTGGCTTTTTCCGAGTCCCCTGAGCCCGAATGAGTGATCGGAGACGGCGCGTAAGCGGGAAGGCGAGGATCAACCGGTGTTTGCGGCGGAGACTGTACGGGTGAAGTTGGCTGGTTGGTATCTCGTTGTTGACGGCGCCGGCGTCGGAGACCTTGGAAGGTTCCTCCTCGGCTCTCGAAGTTGTATGCTCCTTGAAAAAACGGCATTGTTCAGAGCGGTATTCTCGGTGTAACCACCACTTGGATGGCAACGAGTCGTGATCCAGTGCGAGTAGATGATGCTGCTGCTTGCATGCGGACAACTCTTGTCAGCTGGCAGTACGGGTCAACGCCCCAAAACGTGACACGTGAGTAAGTTAGAAGAGCACGACGGTGACTATTAATAGAACCTCCCCGAGCACCCCGGATCACCATACCTTGAGGTTTCTTTTTAATATGGCTCGTAATGAAACGGTCGCACTGGCACCGACTTGAGATGATTATGCTGGAACTCCATCTTCATGCGCTTTGCTGCCGTGATGAGATAATATAGTGCTGATTCCTGATGTAAGCGTTTTTTGAAACTAAGTACAATCACTGTATAGTTTAGGCTCCTCGCCCAGAAGGAGGATAGGACTCTTGCAGTCAGACTCTCACGTGTCTTTTTTTGTACTTAACGATGACGCTAGTATGAGTTTGTACTGCGATTCACTCGACGCCAATTATAATGCTAATAATTCCCCCATCGTTCTTTGGCCTGCCAGCGCCATCATCCGGCAAAAATGGTTTCGAGCGTTTCCGCCTCTTGTGTGCTTCAGCCAACCCCTTCAACTATCAACTACTTGCTTCAATTCCAACAGATCAATACCTAACAACGATCCTTCAAGGTGCCTAACAATAAGGTTACTACTAAGTCTTGTCGGCATTTTGAACACTCCTCTTGGTAACAGGAAAGTAGTGTTTGACTAATTTGAGAGCGATCCGAGCCTTCGGCGAGAACATGTCGGACTCGGAACCAATTGTATGCGGACAGCTGGTTGCTTCGCTGCTCTCTGTATACTTTAAAAATGCCAAGCAGGTACTTGAGCATACTAGAGTGACCGGTCTCCTGCTTGACGCCAAGTGAATACTACATTCATCCTCCCCTTCACTCTGCCCAGGTCACCAGTGTCTCTAAGTGATCTTACATTTCTCGGACAATCGAATTCGACGGAATCAATGACCGGCTTCCGGTGCTCCGTGTTCTCAAATGCTTGACTAGGAACACAAGCTGAAGCATATAAAAAAGTGTCTCAAGAACATTATGGACCCAGGAATACCCTCTCAGCTGGTCTGATATCGCATTCGTATAGTATTGGCTGGACCATACTAAACTTTCGCTTTTCTGACAAATTACGACAACCTCGCCTCCTACACAATTCAGAATGGTCTCTGTAACCCTTCGTTCCAACATCATCCTTGCTCTGGCGCTCGTCTCCCTTTCGTCCGCCCTCCCTACCTTCGAGCACGAGGGTTCACTGTCACAGAAGAGAGCATCAGAGAACTTTGATGCTCTTGCCGCTAGGAAGTTCAACCCTCTCAGCTTCATCCCGAAGCTCGTCAATAATATTTTCGGCAGTGGCAGCGACAACAATGCTCAACCCGCCCAGCCTGTCACAACCATGATTCAACAGCCCATGGATCACCTTATGATCCCACGTACTCTATTAGACGCCATCTCTGGCGGTAGTGAGCCGATCAAGGACGTCTCCGACGGTCACTATCGACGCGAACTGAGCGCTGACGAAGTCGATATGCTCTTACGCAGAGAGCCATTCAGCGAACATAGCGCTATCGAAGACGGTCTTGGTGCTATTGGCGGCTTCGATGGTGGCGCAATTGCCGAAAGAGAAGCTGGAGCGGATGAACCTGATATTATCTTGCCTCGAGACCCCAAGCTTAGTTCATCCCATGCAATCGAAGATGGTCTCGGAGCTATCAGAAGCTTCCTCGGCCGCGGGGTAGTTGAACGAGATGTGAGTGTGGAGGAGACGGATAATTTGATGGCGAGGTCTCTGTGGGGTACAATTGCGAAGGACGGCTTAAAGATTGGCGAGAAGGTAGTTGGTGATGTTCTTCCGAGCATCGACGGTAGCTTCTTCCAGCGGGACATGGACTCGGAGGAGACGAAAAACCTTCTGGCGCGATCCCTCAAGGATTTCCTTCGCAAGCATAGTGTAAAGATTGGCTACGGGTCCGGCAATAACAGCTTCTTCCGACGAGACGACGGTCTAGATGAGGTCGGTACGCTCGAGGCAAGGGAGCCTTGGGGAATATCTGACACGATGAAGATGCATCTCTCGGACCAAGTCTGAAAATCCTCGAAGAATGTCTTGACACTAACTTGAGTGTGATTCTGAATAGTAGAAATGTCTGCTAACTACCTGAACAAAGTCTAAGTTCGTATTTCACACCGTGGGACAGGAGCCTAGATATGTAGAGCCAGATACAATACAAAGGACGTTTCGTGTTCATTTGTACGATATAACCCAATTATCTACAGTTATCGAAAGCGAATCAAAAAGGCGCCGTTCCCACAGGACGACAGATCCAATTCCCATGGGAGTCCTTCCGGTGGGTTTTCAACAGTGAGTTTTCGCTGAAGCGAAGGAGCGATAAATCTTACCCAGCATGATTGCAACACAGGACTTGGAGTCCATCCATATACTCGGCTACTGGGTGGGGTAGCTTGGCAGAATGTCGCATTCAGCGACAATAGAAGAAGGATGGGTAGGAAATCCAAGTTTGCAGAAAATCCACAGAAATTATTCCATCTCATTGTTGATAGATAAGAGGTTGAAGCCACGACTACCTTTTTATCTGTGTTCATCCAGGGTCTCAATTGAGCATAAGAATGGAGAACGCCTGTTTTGAGTTGTATCCTTATCACTATTTTCATCTCAAGATGATGGGCGGGAGCTTGGGTCACGATAAGTTGGTGCTTATGCAACGGAGGTTCTGGTAGAGATCTAGTTCCTCATATCACTTTATATAGTGACCCATGACTGTACCCGTTTCATGTCTTCGACCAGGCAGAATCAGCGCAGCCAAGTACGAAGGTTGATTGAAGCCGACTCTATCAGGGACTGGCGTTTATTACAACTCACATAAATATGCTACATCTCATCATTGAATCTGTTATCTGTTACCCACGGCGTAGCCGTGCTCTGGCCATAAACAAAGAGCTGCTGCTCGCTTGGACTGTTCGAGTTGACATCACAACAGCGCGCATGATGAGCAATTTGACAACCTCGATGACGGATACCGAGGTCCAGTCAGTCAGTTGATCTCTTGTCGTAAATATGATGAAGCGAATAATCTAGTCTTATTCTTGTACGTAGTCGCTTTCCTCTCAGTTGCATGACATTGTAAGCATTTCAGACTACAACAACGTGGCTGAAACCGAATCACGGACTCTCAAGGTCGTATCTACCTAGAACTAGGATTGGGATTGGTGAATGTGGCAGTCGGCTTTGGAGAACAGGTCCAATGCCCAGATGGGTCCTGTTAATAGCTCTTGAACTCGGTCTTAAAAATCCAGTACAAGTGAGCACTGACCAGACAAATCGACCCCCTATCCCTTGGGAGTATCTCGCCTGACGGCGTTGCGCCACAGGAGACTATATGCAGTGATAGAAGGAAGAAGGAAGTAGTAATCAAATCAACAACGAAATTTGAAGATCCACGGTTCTTGAACTGCATGGGTACAACTTCGGAGTCTCAGAGGGATTCGACTCGTGGTGGGATTGTGGTGTGAAGGCAACACGCGGTGATACAATGGTATCATTATAAGAAATTTAATGTCCTACAAGTTGTATTACCTTACCTAAAAGGCTGTTAGGCTTGGAATCGTGCCTGAGCTAGAAGTCTAACCTTATATAAAGGCTTGCGGAGAAAGGCTTGGCATGCTGCACTCACCGCCATTTGGGTTTGATGGTGCAGGAGTCACTGCCACAACTGCGGCAACTCCTACTATAATCTAAGCTCACACTAGTTATGTCGTGGATACCTCTTCTTGGCAAAAGGGAATCGTCACTGGACCAGGTTAGAAGGCGAACTGGTCCTCGGATGAGAGCGGGAAAAGAAGGAGAAAAGGAGGAACCAGAGCCTATGATACCAAGCCACGTTTGGGGCACTACCAGGCTGTTCGGGGCCAGGTCGAGCCTCATATATATGAGAATGGTGTCACGAATCGTAAAGTGATCACTGGGATCCTTGCTTAATCCATCCTATTTGTATTCATACATCGTGTCCTGCGTTCACCCATAGTGTCCAAGTCAGTTCTCCGGCTCAGCTGGCGACTGATGGTTGAATTCTTTCACCAGCACTCTAGTACTTATGTTATTGCTCCTGTCGAGGCCAAGTAGCTCCTACTACGATCGTCAAAAGGCTTCCCTTAATCTACGCATAGTAGGTTCCTGAGTCTCCCTGACAGCACTGCACAGGCGCGGTGCATCGTGATTTCTAACGCTAGTTTAGATATCACTGACTGCTGTGGGATTTCGGAAAATGCGAGAAAATCTACTTTTTTGTGGACCCCAAATAATGTGTCAAAAACCAAGTGCGATTTAAACCTCCCACCTTTCTGCACTCTTCTGAGCTCTCTGAACAGAACGGGACTATTCGCAAACTCTAGTCACAGTACCTTCCACAGACCTTTTTTTGAAGATTACTCTGTGAACAATGCAAACTCTGGGTTTCAGCATCTATCAAGAAACACTACCGATGGGTAACCGAACAATATGCGGATCTAGGCTCGAGAGATCAGCAACGAAGAGTCAGACATACGAATTTGTTTAGCTCGTCGGCGGGTCATATCCAGCCCTTCTGAGCCATATAGCTCCGGACAAGTACCCTGGCGGTCATTTATTGAGAATTTACTTGTTAAACGCATCTTCATCGAGCATCTGTTCAATTGGAACGAAGAAATATCATTAATGATGACAGTCGGTCCGATACTACATAAAAGCCAGCTATCGACATGGATGGTTACTAGGCTTAGATGCTCTCGCTGGCTGAAACTTGGATTGCTTGAATGATGGACTAGCGTTGTTATTTGGAATCACACGAATATCCTACATTTGATCATTGAATCTACCACCTATGGCGTAGCCGTGCTATGGCCGCAAACACAGAGCAGCTACTCGCTTAGAGTGTTCGATTTGACATTACACCAGCGCGCATGATGGGTAATTTGACAACCCCAATAACGGATACCCAGGTCCAGTCGATCAACTGTCTCTCATCATAAATGTCATGAAGCAAGTAGTCCAGTCTTATTCTTGTACATAGCCGTTTTCTTCTCGGTTACATAGTGGTAAGCACGCCAGACTACAATGGCGTGGGCAGAAATCAAATCATAAACTCCCAAGGTTGTATCTACAATCGCGTAGCGGTCGGCACCGGGGAACAGGTCCAATGCCCCGATGGGTCCTGTTAAAAGCCTTTGAGCTCGGTTTCAAAGTCCAGTACAAGTGAGCACTAACCAGACAAGCTGACCTTCTTTCTCTTGGGATTATCTCGCCTGACGGTGTTGCGCTGCAGGGGACTATGCGCAGTGATAGAAGGAAGAAGAGAGTGATAATCAAATTAAGAACGAGATATTCGCGGTTCCTGAACTCCATTAGTACGATATCGAGTCACAGAGGGAGACTCGTGGTGGCGTCGTGGTGTAAAGACAGCGTGCTATGACACAATGAAAGACTTGTTTTAAGTAGTCGGATGGCTTCATAGGCCGCAGCTTACCTAAAAGGCTGTTGACTGTCACGCCTGCGCTCAACCCGCGCTAGAAGTCAGAGGGAGTCTATTCTTGCCTTGTCAAAGACGGGCTTGGCATGCTGTACCAGAACCCGACCAGTTTTGATCGTGCAGGAGTCAGAGTAACAATAATATCAGCTTAATCACTTTTCTGCGCAAAAGCGAGTCATGACTGCCAGTGGACCAGGTTAGAATGTGAACCGAGGCTCATGTGAGACTGGGAGAAGGAGGAGGAAACGAAGAACAAGAGCACATGATACTAAGCTACCTTTGGGCCACTTGGCTGTACCAAGGGGCTGGGTCGAGCCTCATATATACCAGGATGGCGTCATGAGTGATAAGGCATTGATTAAGATCCTTGCTTCAAAAGTAATTTCAGGGTTCCAGCACGAGGACTTGACTTTTTTTTTGCGGATCGCGAATAATCTTTCAAAAATCATTCGCAATTTCAACCTACCTTTCTACAGTCTGCTGAGATCTCTAAAAATAACGGCACCATTCTCGCAAACTCTAGTAATAGTACCTTCCGCAGGCCTGTGAGTACTCGTCCTTTGAGACTACTCTAAGAATAATACAAACTCTGGGTTTCAGTATATATAGGGAAGCGCTACCGATGTGCAACCGAGCAGGATGCGGACCTAGATTTTACAGATCATCAGTCTGCAGCGAAGAGTCGACATACGACATGGAGCTGATGGACACGCATGCACTCCGGTTCGGCGTAGGGTTGAGGCCTTGAGGTAAAGCCTCATTCATTCTTGTCCGACTCCAAATTCCTGAGCGTCTAGCCCTTCCGAGCTACGTAGCCCCAGATAAATACCCTAGTAGTTATTTGTCGAATATTCGACCATTTAGCGTATCTTCGTTCAAGAGCGGATGCTTGGTCGGAATAATGAAGCTTCATGAATGGCCGTCGATCCAAAGCTCAGGTGAAGCATTTAATTGTCAGTAGAAATGAGTGGTTGCTAGCTTTGGACGCACGGGCTAACAGAAGCCTAGATTGCTTGAGTGATGGAATAACCTTCTTTTTTTNAAAAAAAAAAACAAAAGAGACTGAAGGCCTCTTGAGTAGACATCGTATGCTTATTGATCTTGATCTCTGAGATCACCGGCGGTTTACTTTCTACCTTATCTAAGGGCATCTAGAAAATGCCTCGTCTTCATTGTAGTAAGCACTGGCTTGAACATCAGTTTCAGACTTCTGGCCACGCTCACCAATAATTGTACGCCTGACATTTTGTCTTTCTTTATTTTCGTGTAAAGTAGAAGTTAGTGCATGGGAATGGGAATCGCTTGTGCGGACCTTTAGCTACACGATTCAAAGTGACAACCATTTTTGTGTTACTGGCGTGCACCTGAAAAAAACAAATTGTTAACAATACAGAGACAACTCCTGGTGTTCACCATCACCCCGCAATCAAAACTGGAATATCCATCTTACCGAAGACAAGGAGGCAGTGTCGTTTCCTGGACTCGCGGAGAGCACGAGGCTTACCGAACTGCTACGACATTCATGAGAAGCAAAGGCGTCGCTATGTTTCTTTGACCGCCTGTCGTCAGCAGGACATGGTATCATACGCGCCCACAAAGCCAAACTACACAAGGTATCGCTCACACTGTAACCTTGTCTTTTACGTCCAGGACCATTGATAAATGATGTTTCCCTTACCGCTGTCAAAAGAACAATGGCGACCCTGGTTTAATAAGCGGGGTTATTGTTCTTTTTCCGGTGAACTTGCACTCCCTTCGACGCTGACCCGAAAGTTGTTGACAAATTCCCAGGGTCTGTTGTAGCAACCAAAGTACAACAAACCACTAACAATAGATTTCCCCAATGTTATCGGTGTACACAACGCTCTACAAGGACCAATGGAGTCAATTCGGACTGTTACATGCGTATTCACGGCGTTCTCTTCGTTGGGTTGGCAACAAGCTGGACAAGGTAGTGCCTAGTAGTAAAACGCGGAACTCCCTGTTTCGCCTCGCCCAGCACTGGTATATAAAACAATGGAATCCATGCCCACAAATCTCAGCATTTTCCGTACTACACTATTCCAGCTCTCAGCTCTAGTACTCATACTCCCAGATTCATAGTCCAGCATGCCTTTCTTCGAGGGATCCCACAGCAACGTCTTCAACCACCCCAACTTCTTCGACGGCAACAGCACTCCGAACCAGACCACCAACCACAACTATAATGGGATGTATTCGGGAAACTTTTCTGGAGCGAATCAGACTATTAACCAGAATCAGAACGGTAGGTTCAATTCGTTCTGCTTTCGCCGCAAATACTGACGTTCTCTGTTTTCAGTGTCGGGACAGGGAGGCGTACTCAACAACCTTCATGGTATGCCGCTCATATTCAAACCCCATATTCTCACTGGGCCTCCCGACCTTATCTTTTCTGATTAGGTAGCCACGCGCAAGCGACCCAACCCTCTGTAGTAGACCCACAAGCGCTTAATCAAGAAGGTAAGTTCCTCTTACTGCGCAGCCAAGTCCAGATAGTTGACTAGCATATAACCAGAGAGAGGTGTATTAAGGACATTCTTGCGTAGGATCCTGGATCTGATGCCCCTCGGAAAGAAGGCAGATGTGAGCATATTATTCTCCAGATTCAGGACATTGAATTGATCTCTCTATTCCAAGAACGCAGACGCCTAGACTTTTGGCTCATGCCGTTCTTTTTGGCCTGGGAGTCTTGATCGCGACCTCATTGTACTCTATAGAGCTTTGAAGACAATCTCTCTGATGCATAGTACTATAATTACTCATACGGACGCTTTTCTATATACTCATGGACTACATATTCCTGGACTCGGGCGTCTTTGACCTGTTTCTTTTTAGTTAGGAATGCCATATCTGATCAATCGCTACAGGTAAAAGTGTTTAAATAGAACTGAAAGAGAGCTACGGATACCAGGCACCCACGACGCAGAAAAACATCTCGGAGTGTCAATTGCACTTGTCACGACGGACTGGGAGAACAGGCGCCTGCCATTCTGGGAGAGTGCTGATGCTGATCAAACACCTACAAACTGGGCTGAGCTTCAACCACTTTCTACACCTGCATCGTACTACGCATCTACTAAAGTCAAGGTGTGAACGTGTTGGCCTCAAATGCCACTCCAGACCGTGCTGACTCCCAAAAAGCATTTTCAGCCATGTCGACAGCCCGATTTCTCGAGGGCGCTCATAACTTCACAATCGGCCATGCAACCATGGTTGCTCAAAATCCAGACTCGAATTCAGCAGGTACGAGCCAGATTAGCAACCCGTAATACGCTACTCAAGGGGAAACCTTTTAGCTCTTCAATATCTTGCGAGGAAAGCGATGCCTGGTGCGATGCTTGACTCAGCTGAAAGGAGCTATCCTCCAAGATGCGACCCGGATACTAGACAACGTTTGAGGGACAGGATAGTAGAATGGAGCACACGAGAGAAGGATGATTGGCGGTTACTTTGGTTGTCAGGGCCAGCAGGAGTCGGGAAATCCGCCGTCGCGCAAACAGTCGCAGAGGAATTCAGGGATATGGGGCGCCTAGCAGCCGCTATTTTCCTTTCGCGGCCCAACCATCGCGACGATCCGAATGCGGTTATACCCACTCTTGTTTATCAGCTCGCAATCGGAATTCCTCAGTACAAGTACCTCATCACCCAACGGCTGGCCGATGATCCCTTGATCTTTGACAAGAACTACCGCGCTCAATTCAGAGAGCTCATCACCAATCCCTTCAACCTCCTTATGACTCAGCATCGCGACGCTTTTCAGCACTCGCTTCTCATTGTGATTGACGGGCTCGATGAATGTAGCAGCAGACCTGCTCAACGGGAGTTCGTTGAAATAATCGGCCGTCATGCTTGCTCCGCCGCCAACGTCCCACTCAAGTGGATGATTTGTAGTCGTTCAGAACACCACCTGAAGCTCGCTTTCTCGAAGGCAGACCAGCATATTTCGTGCTACAGGGAGCGCCTGGATGTCGATGACGAAGAAGCCCGGCAGGACGGATGGCGAATGCTCCACCGTGGTTTTGCGGAGATACGAGGAAATTACGAAGATCAGCTTTATCCAGCTTGGCCCCCAAGGCGATGCCTTCGTGTCATAGCAGACGTCGCATCGGGACACCTTGGCTTTATTTCATTTATCCTTCGTTTTATAGGAGACGAAGAATACAACGATCCAGATAGCCAACTCCAGGTGTGCATGGAGTTCCTCGAGCGACCTCAGGCTGAGCAGTCTCGAGTGGTTAATCCGCTCCTTGCTCTTGACTTGCTTTATCATCAGATTCTTTCCGATATTCCGCCCAAAGACCTCCCTATCGCTATGCTTATCCTTGGAGTTGCCATTCTTCAACCCCACGAACACTTGTCCGCTCAAAATTTGGCAAATTTTCTGGATCTTACTCAGGCCTCATTCTATCGATCACTTCAGCGCTTGCACTCCGTTATCTATGTTCCTCCGACATATAGAGCATTTCTCGAGAATATCCACGTTTATCACGCATCATTCTCAGACTACTTGTTAAATCCGGAACGCTCCGGTACATATCACCTCGATCAAGTGGTAGTCTACTCTATGATCGTGTCCAAGTCAATCAAATGGCTGAAATATGCGACCAGTATACCTGCTGGTAGGTCTCATGCTGTCCATGAATACTAGTATTCACAATGCCTTATTGCGTTGTAGATCCAGGTGCTCAAGAACCGCCATTAAAATGGATAGACACACCCACCGACTGGGACTTGCAGCTCTTCTCTTTGAGTAGGTATGCCGGAAGGACTGGATGGTCACTATTTGGTTGGATCCCGGTTTCCCAGATATCGACAATAATGTCGGACTTGGATGAAATCGATTTCAACAGGCTACCTACTGTGAACGAGGGGTTCGCCATCTTTCTGCGGTGGTTCTTCCTCTTGGTCAGTGTTCCGGTCGACGGCTCTTTCCCTTTAATTGAAAATTACCAGGGCGATGCCAGCAAAGACTTCATAAAGATTATGCGAGTTAACCCATCATTCTCCGACTTGGCCTTGGAAGAAATACCTGACGGACACCGCCTTGTAAAGCACGATACTCCCAATTTCACACAGTTTGTCGTGCCTTTCATGCCCATACTTGGCTATGATGATTTGTCAAAGGTGCCATCTCCAATTACACTCAAAGTCCAACTCGGAGTCGGACAACATAGACCAGCTCACTTCCTTCTGTGCGTGTCCGATACGAGCACTCCATGGCACTGGAACCCCCGTTCGCTCGATAGCCCGCATTCATATCCTACCACTCCGCCACCGCTTCCACATTCTCCACCGCCAGGCGCACAAGAGGCGTCACTTGGGGAACGACCTTCACCGCTAACGCCAGCGTTTTCACCTCACCTAGGCCATCATGCGGGGCTCTCACCATCCTTCTCTCCTGCACCACTCTCCGAGGTCATCAGTGGTGCCCCCCTTGTCTCGTAATACCCCTTCCCCGTTGTTTCGACCACTTGCACTATCGGCGTCAAATTCTCCAGCCCTCCTGCATACCCACCTTGGATCACGCTGGACTCCCTCTACAGAGTCAGATTTATCACTCAGAACTTTCGGGGTTAGCACGTCAGATGAATCTCCTGCTGCATCATCACTACTCGAACCACTAGACTTCTCGTAATCGTGGTCGCTGGAAGAATGGAGGAAGAATTACATTCGGAACGCGATAAACGTGACACTTTGACATGTGACGTCATACCCACGTGGCTGGCTCTTGCCGATCTTACGATCGCTTGTCCGCTGCCGTGTCCATTCTCCCTCTTTTTCAGCTCTACATGAACCGCCTTGTAAATCAGCCATCCCATTTCAACCACCACACCCTCATCCCTGTTTTGACGTGTTCCCTAGGTGGCTATGTCTACCTATTCCGAAACACAACGAGTCTCACCAATTTACAATCACTAAGATCGGTCTTCGGCTTTCTCTCATAGCGGGCCTATATCGGGCCTATATCTTCACTTGTATTCACACCAACCTGACTCATCTTCCCTCATAAATCACTGGAATAGGCATATTTGCTCCCGTCAGATCCCAAAACTCACGGCCATTCGGAAATGTGGCCTCTTCACATTCACTCATAAACATCATACCTTTGAGCAGAATATTTCATTAGTAGCTCCCCCTTTCAAGCACCCACTGTCCCGTTTATTACCAATATTGTCTTTTCGAAATGATTTTTGGCTTAGTAGCTCCCGCAAGCAGTTTATCGCTATACTCGATTCCTGTGGTCTGGTTTACAGCCTTGTATCCGAACCTTCTCAAGGTACGTTCCCGTTTCTGTGGGTACTAGACCCTGACATATCTCGTTTGGTCATAGTTTAGGTTAATTGATCGTTCTATTGGATACAACAAGTACGTATGACTCGGATGCAGTGTCCTACTTCCTACAGCCTCAATATGGTTCCTGGCATACAGTGTTCAACCTCGATCAAATGTGGCGCACGCTACAGAACACCAAAATATTCCACCTCAAGTTGCCGCAAAGATTCAGAGGATGGAGGGTGCTCACCTGGTGCGTATCTTTTATCAACCACTTTATTCATTCCCATACCCACCATTTATCACATGTTCACCCGTAGAACGGGAACGAAGCGTTTCCCCTCTGGACATCCGCCATCGTGAGTGAGGAAATTGATCTCTTCCTAGCCTCCTTCAGCTCTTGCTATAGATCGTAGCAAACATTGCCAATCTCGATCACGGGTTCATAAACACAGTTGCGCTCGCATAGTAAGGACAGCTTATTCAATCTCCTTTACTAGAGCTAAAGTATGCATCGCTAGCATTGCAACGCGGATACTGTTCAACCAGGTCTACATCAATCACGAATCGAGTTCCGCGAGTTGGATCAGGTGAGTGATTATAGCACTGATTAGATGTAGTGCTAATTGTTCCACGTTCAATGAAAGGACGGCGATCTTCTTTGTTTCAGTCTGTGAGTTATGATACGGTTTCCCTCAATCAAGCCTGCTCAGTTCCTGTTAGCGATGCCGATGACTCTTTTGGTAAAGGGGGCGAACAAGATCGCAAGTCAATAAGCTTAAAGTATAGTAAATAGGAATAGTGCCGCATTGCCGCGCATCCATGAGATTGATGAAAAGGAATTCATCGTTCTGCTGTTGCTTGAATCGACCTGATTGTTACTAACTCGGTACCTTGGCAGGCTCATACATCTGGGCTGCCATGATGAAATTAACTTGATTTCGCTGAATTCTGAGCAATTGTGAACTCTGGTATCAATCTCATTCAATCGATTCGAATATCATGAACACTCATGAATCTTCAAGTTTCAACGTTCTTTTCTGACCTCGCAAATTTCTGCTATAACATGCTCTAGTCTTTGTGCGCTGGAGCTTACAAAAGTTGGTCATGCCAACCTGACGATCGTATCAACGGTCATCATATCATTCCAATGCGATGGTCACTACTGTTCCCTAGGAACAAAGAACTTGATTTTGCCCCCTAATTTTGGACCAAGGTCCAAAGTGAACAGCCACAACATTTCTCATGAAGACAAGCCTTCCCCGCTGCGGTCTCCCCAATAATCAACCTCTATCACCTACCACCATGCCCTGGCGAGAGAAGTTCGGCAGAGCGAAGCTTGTGATTCTAGGACGAAGTAAACAAATGCAGACGGTTGCCTCCGCCAGTGTTAGCTCTCACGCGCCCCAGCGCACTGCTACCTATGGTGCTCAGCCTGCTTTTGTAATACTCCCCGGTGATACAGGGTCGTCCACTCGCGTCCGTAAGTGGAATTCCTCCATAATCAAATTTGAGCACCATATGCAACCTTCGTCCCTCAGATCAGCTTCACCAGCTGGAGGGAAAACCCAGAATCAGCGAATACTCTCCATCACCGACACAATCTAGCCAGAGTCGGAGTAATACTCCATTCTCCGAAAGAGAGTGGCTTTGTGCTGGTACTATTAGTATGTAATCTCCACGCACTAACACCCGTGAGCTGACGGAGCTGATTAAACGTTACCCAAGTAGACGACAACAAACCCTTGCCGCCTTTACCACCAGCCAATGCGGATGTTCCTTGCTGTACTCTGAACCCCTGCCAATACAATGGATCGAGAACCAATCTACAAACAGGTTCGTCATCAGTTGGCTAGTTGTCAAGAAAACCAATTTATGCCACTTGTGACAGGCGCTTTTGCGAATGCCCATCATTTTACAATAGGAAGTGCTTATCTGAATGATTTGCCCTTTGAAGAGGATATGGCAGCTCGAAAGGAGCGAATAGGGAGAAAAGGTCAGCACCACGTTAGCGCTTTATGAGGAACACTCATCACCAAATGCAGTTCTTGAGAGGCTGGCAACAAAGGGGATGCCTAGTGCTATGTTGGAATCGAAGGAACGTACGTACGCACCTAGGTGCAACGAAGATACCCGCAAGACGCTTCGCACTCGCATCCTGAAGTGGTCACGGAAAGAGAATGACAGTAAACGGCTATTATGGTTGTCTGGTCCTGCAGGAGTCGGCAAATCTGCTGTTGCTCAGACTGTCGCAGAGGAATTGAAGGATGAGGGCTGTCTCGGCGCCGTGTTTTTCTTCTCCCGTCCCAATGATCGCTCCGACCCCGATGTTGTCATTCCGACTCTCGTCTATCAACTCTCCCTCCTTCTTCCAGAATACAAGGATCTCATCATCAGCCAATTCGAAAAAGACCCTATCATTTTCGACAAAAACCGCCGCACTCAGTTTCAAGAGCTCATAGTTGAACCATTTCGCGACCTACATTGTTTGGCCAAACTCAAACAAACCCTCATGATCATTCTAGACGGTCTTGACGAATGCAATGACCGCGAGGCCCAACTCGAGTTTGTGAACATGATTACTCGTTATATCCGGACGGAAAGGAATTTACGGGTCAGATGGATGGTTTGTAGTCGTCCTGAGCCAGATCTCATGCGTGCTTTCTTGAGCGCCGATTGTAGAGCAATATGTCACGAGGAGAAATTAGAGGTTGATGATATCGAAGCCCAGGCAGATGCTCTTCGAATTCTACAAGGTGGTTTCACAGAGATTCGGGAACGATACCCAGATCAACTACCCGAAGATTGGCCAGATCAGAGCAAAGTCCGCCTCATTGCTTGTCGATCATCCGGTCACCTGGGCTTTGTTTCTTTCATCATTAGATTCATTGGCGACAAACACTACGACGATCCATCTGGACAACTTGATGTTTGCCTTCGGTTTCTTGATGGTGTCAAGAGCCCCGAGGATCTGAACCCCCTTCACGCCCTTGATCTCCTCTATACACAAATCTTCTCTAGCGTTCCCAAGAATGATCTCCCTATCGCTCGGAGAATCCTTGGCACGCTTGTTCTATACGGTAGCGAGTCTCTGACTGCTCTAGTCCATTTGAACTTCTTGGGACTTGATCAGACCACGTTTTATCGTGCATTGCAGCGGCTGCATTCTGTTCTTTTCATTCCGCCTGCCACGAAAAGCGCCTCAAATCCGATTCAGATATACCATGCTTCATTCTCCGATTACTTAAGGGACTCGACACGCTCTGGCCCGTTTGTTCTAGACGAGGAAGCAATCCACTTTGACGTCGCAATGCGAGGGCTGGCATGGTTGTCCTATCGCTGTCGAAACCCTTCAGGTATGGTGTGATCTTGCAATAAAGCAGATTAAGCTGATAATCCCTTGCAGATCACCGAGAAAAGTTGGCGGAGCCATCATGGGTCCCAAAAAAGCTTGAAAGGATAACCGTAATCGATTCGGTGTGCAACTTCGCGTTCACGCCGTGCTGGAAAGCGTGCCCTCTTGTCTCCGAGAGTTCTCGTATGGTGCTTTTTAATGCGTTGAAGACATTCGACTTCGATCTCCAGTATATGAGATGGAAAGATCAAACGAGGGAATTTGCACACTTTATTAGGTGGTTAACTTCCTTGGTAAGTGTCCTAGAAACTTGTTGTCGGTTGATGCCCTTCACGTGTACTCTATAGGGTCCTCAATACAAGCGTTTTATCGTTATTGACAACTTCTATGAGGGCAATGTCAATGATCGGTGGAATAAGGGAGAGGTGGCTATTTGGCATTATGACAGGAACCCTCAAGGATTTGTCGCACCTTTCGGAGGAAGTGCTTCACACAGTGAGCGATATTCGATGCACCTTCGAATTAGGACGCATAACTTTACATCCTTCTGGCTTGCTGTCTCCACAAGCTACCATCCGTACTTCGAGTACTAGCTATACATAGCACCAGCCCGCTGAACCTCCTATCATTCCTTTTCATGGACTTCATCCACCATCGCAGCCCAAGTCTCGAACCATCTATCAGTACGTTAGTCATTTTCTGATGCCGTGAACTTCGGTCTAGGTGCACTCCTCATCAGAAGGAACGCAGCCCAGTTCTAAGTAAATCTGCCGTGACGGTTCTGAAAGTTCAACGTGCACATTTGCCAAGTGAATATAGGTAACCCAATAAGACCTCAGGGGCCGTTGTGTCGAACTTCGCCTGCATGGAAGACCAAATAACTCAAGACCCCAAAGTAGTGAGTAAGTGAGATTCCTTGGCATCCGTTACTTTCGAGCTTTACGGAACATCTTCATCTTCATTCCTTCAAAATTCACGCACACGAAGGAAGACTTGAGTCTGGGCTTGAAGGTTTCGCGGTGCATTTTGGTTGTCTATCACTAGCTTTGACGCTGTTGTCGGCCGTTGTCTGACCTCAAGAAATTAACCTGTGTGGCAGCCAACCTAGGTGACGCTGTCTCTGCTCACAGGCTACTCACTGTTGTCAGCCTAGGATATAAATAGGTGCTCAGATCCGGGTCGTTCAGATCATGAATACATAGTCAATAACAAGACTGTATAACATGCAGTTAAGAAAGCTGGAGCACCACGAGGTTGATGCTAGTGATCCACAAACTTGTCATAATTCAAGAAAAGCACACTATTCAATGGCTACTGGTGTAGTGAACCTCATGTAATTGGAGGCCCGTCGTTGACTGTTGAACATTGTCGAAAGATGTTTCAGGCTTAATGGAAGCGTATGTATTCTGAATTTGCGACAACTATGGATCCAAGTGTCGTACCGAGGCTTCAATACACATGTCTTGTCGACAGGAATTGATGATAGTTATATGTGAGTACGACCCCTTTTTATTCTTACTATCGTCGCATTACGGCCCGTTCCAGGACACCTGGTGCAAATGCTGTGCTGATAATATGCAACACATGACCTCAACGACAGATATGTCGCACTGTGCAGATGTGCCATTCCGAAGGAAGGGAAAATCTGATCTTTCACTTTCATCATCCGCGATTCGCGATTGACGTTGAATGATGTGCCCACGATCATCTTCGCGGACAAGATTAAGTCGTGGGAAGGTGGCCTTGAACGCCTTCCTACACCTAGAGTATTTAACTGATTATGAGAACTCAGACACCTAATAGAAGGCCCCTGTATCTTGTCTACCTCTTATCCACCGGTTAGTTGCACTGGCCACTTTTCATTTCTAGGTCATATTCATCGCAACTAAACTTTCAGGAGAGATGTCGGACCCTGTGACTGCAATTATCTTGAAAAAGGTCCAACCAGGTGCTATCTTACTTGGTGCCATTGCAACTAGCATGTAAGAACCTTCTCAACCCGTCATGATTACAGTTAATAATGCTCGAAAGCTTGTATGGCATCACTTGCCTGCAAGTTTACATTTTCTTCTATAATAATCGGAGAGACTCCTGGCTCTTTAAACTATTCGTATGTGATTCTCGACATCTCAGCATTTACCAGGATGTATTGACTCGAACTGGTTCTCTTTCAGATATATGCATTATGGTATCTTATTCTTTGAATCCACATGGCTGGACATAACATTGTCTATATCGAAGGATGCTGGACTCGCTTCATATGGCCATGGTGGTTCATGGTATTTACTTCTACCTGATCGAGAACTTCGGACAAGCTGCCGCAATGCTCAAGCCGACATGGTACGTCCGACAATCTCATTGATTGATTCAAATATTCATGTTTCATCCTTGAAGGAGTATACTGGTAAGCCGAGGTTTGCCACCCTAACCTGCAAACTCACATGTCGACACTTCGATCTAAAATAGACTCATGTATATTTTACTGTGAGTGCATGGAACGCTCAATCGTCGCCCTTTATCTTGAAAAAACATAGATTGCAAGCGATCTTTGCATTAGAAGGTGAGTCGGTAAGAGGTATCATTTGAAAGTGTCAATGCTAAAAGGACTACTCTTTCTAGTGTGTTTGGCAAGCGCGTTTGGACACGTACGTCTTTTTCTGTCTCTGCATTAGACGCCCGTTTCTCATAAGAGATAGTGAGCCATAGTTACCTTCTTACCGGCGGAATTGTGAGGGGGTAGATTGATTGGTTCACAAGCCGAAGTATGCTAATCTAGACTTGTAGGCTGCCACTACATTGGCTTGTGCAAGTGAGTCCCCATCGACTCAGTGATTATCTACACGACTTGACAGGACTGACTCCCGTACAGTTTCTGGAACCAGTAAGTGCTTTTCCGGGATAATGGATCTGCATGAGAAGATGAGGCTGATTCCGTTGTGTAACCCCAGTATTCATCAGCAAGGCGTAAGTAATAAGTTCTCACTTCAAACTCGACTCTCAGCCCGAACGTTTCAGTTGGCACCTCGGAGGCTTTATGGACTTCCACATTATTTCGGTCAGCATCTAACTTCTATCATTTCTGCCCGTTCCGTGAACACCGGGCTAACCCTATCATTTTTGTTTCTCACCAGGTATACCTGTACGTCTCTCTGGGATCCGGCGTAGCTGCCGACATTCTTGTTGCTGTTTCGCTTTGTGTTGCACTCTCGAAGACGCGGAGTGGGTTCAAAAAGTGTGCAGTACTCTCGCGTTTTGATTACGTGCCGCTTACTTGAAGTTGTGCAGGGCGGATAATCTGATACACACACTCATGGCTTACGCCATCAACACCAGTAGGTGATACGTGTTTACGCTGTCAATCAGAACTGATCGGAGAGTTTCGTGAGACAGGCCTTCTAACCACGTATGTTCTTAGACTGGCAAAACCAACAGGAGTGACATGTTGATGGAGTTCCTAGGCTCTGCTCTGCTGGATGTTTTATCACCTATGCTGTCTGGCCGGATAGACTCATTTTCCTGGGTATTTATTTCTGTCTAAATAAACGTTCGTAATGTTCTTGCTATCATGCTGCAATGAAGGACTGACAAGAGGTCTATAATATCTGCAGTCTACTTCAATAGTCTGATGGCTGCACTCAATGCACGACAGACACTACGAGAGAAGATCTCTGGACTATCAACAGCTCCTACATCTCTGACTGCCAGAGGATTTACTGGATCTGCACTTCGTGGAATATTCAAGAAGGATTCAGTAGACCTGTATGAGTTGGAGACTGGCGTGAGGAGCACAACGCCAGTGGTAGGATTTATTTTTGTTTCCGTTGATAATACTCTGATACTATCTCTCTTCAGCCACAAATTCAAATCGGCATTGAGCGCCACATTACTGTTGACGGACACAAAGCGGTCGACGGTGGCATCGGTATGTCATTATAGCGTGTTTCCGGAAGTGGAGACAGCAGGGCAGGTGCTTGTGGATTCACATTCGAGGGCATTGCTCACTAAAACATCACGACGGATCAAGACCATCGGAACAACCGTGATTGCTAATCTCTCCATCTGCCAGCTTACAGTCTCGAGTCCTCCCCGTCACAGGTACACAGCTCATAGCTACGGTTCAGTCGCTCGGATAAGTTCTTTCTTCCTATTCTTTACTTTGTTTTCCTTCGTAAGTTATCATGATTTATGATTTTGTATGATAGAGTATTCTCTCAGCTAGTGTCATTCTCGATAAGTTCCGTCTTGAAAGGTTTTTCCTCTCGGGCAGATTACTTCCAGCTTTTGTAGTATAAAGACGTATGTGTTTGTAGCTAGCGGACATCGATATCACATTGTGCCATCGGAATTCACTAGTCCGACTTTCATATGCCATCTCTCTTCCACCTATCTCTATATCAAAGTTCTGCCGGCAATCATCTCTCACCCGAATTGTCACACTGAGATCCTGATGCCGGGCAGTAGTTGGATTCAGCTGTACTGATCATTCTCTGCTCGTAAAATGTTTTTGTCACCTTCACCGTCGGAACCTTGGCATTGTGAAGATTGAATCAATAATCATAGATCAGCCACCATCACAGTCACTTATCGAGCCAGCTGTATCTAGCCTACGAAACGCTTAACGGTGTTCATCTTTTTATCTAACTAATACAACTATGCCCAGCGGCTTAGCTTCCCATCAGAGGTGCTGAGGGGCTTATTGATGTGTAGTTGGCAAGTATTCCTTTACTGTTGTGAACTTTATCTCTAAATTTATTTGGGCCTTCCAGATTCCGACAGAACACATGATCCAAACACGTACCTTGTTAATGACATGCGAGTGCAAGTAGCACCTCGAAAGCTTGTAATGCTAACCGGATTTCAACTGTTTTGATCTGAATATTCTAAAGCGGTCCCGGGGATTCCACCCTTCATCCGTAGTCGACTTACTAAGGAATAAGTGCACAGTCTAGGAAAGGAGTTCAAACGCGAGTCTCGAGAAAGCACTTCCTCTCTCATTGCGTAAAGTCACGACTTTAGGCGCAGTCGTCACTGGGAAAATAAACAGTACCTGGGCTTTCCTTAATTAATTCAGATCCTGACTAACCCCCTCAGTTTTGAACTCAAATGATCAGTCAGAAGCCTCAGTCTGCCAAAATTAAATCACTCTCGACGTGTTTATCAAATGGCTCTAGAATTTGGAACAGAGAAATTCCTGTCCGAGTCGTCAAAGCCCAACCTCCTTATAGGACCTCGGAGAAATCAAGCACTGTAGAGACACGATACTTTTGAAACGAGAAGAAAAACAGATACATTCACTAAAAAAAATACCAAGGGATCGGCTTGGCTAGGGACAGGGCCTCTCTAATCCCGACCTTTGGGTTCTTTCTCGCATTCTATCAGCTGTTCTGAGAACAGACTCTCCCGTTAACGCAAGACCATATCTGATGAGCGCCCATCCTGGGAAAAAGAAGCACCATGAGATTTGAGCCAAACGCCCGCGTTCTCTGGGACCTCGGACAGCTAGGATAGTCTGACATTGCCTACCAGGTCACAGCTGCTCCTCTCCCGGAGTCCCACAGCACAGTATCCATGTCTGTTCGGGAAATATTTGACAAAGTGACAGACGTTGTTCTGTGCCGCAAAACTGGCAGAGAGATTCTTCCCTTAGCCAATTCCCTCTATAGGCCTCCAGCTCCGACTCACAACAGTCAGACCGAGACATCCAAGAGTCAGCATTTATTTCCTCATCCAGTCACGCCTTCATTCTAACAAGATCTTTGGAGTAGCCCCAGAGCCTGAGCAGGAGAAAAATCTTGTCATTGCGGTAGCGACCCTTCCAGAGGATCGAGTCATCGCTCAAGTCGACGCAAGGCGCAAGATTTTGAGCGATGGGTTCGCGGAAATAAAAAAGAAAGCATATCCAGGCAGGATTATTCCAAAGGATTGGCCAAGAGAGGAGGATGTTGGCCTGATTGCAGATAGGACGTCCAGTGATCCCAATTCTGCGGCTTTTATCCTGAGGTTCATTGGTGACTCTGTTTACAACGATCCTCCTGGCCAACTTCGCGCCTGTGTTGAAATACTCCAAACAAACAGCCAACTCCTTGGCTCTAACTCTCTGAATGTCCTTGATCCCCTCTACACTCATATTATTTCCGAAATCCCAGAGGACATTCGTTTCACCACGTTCCATATCCTTGGCTTGTGGCTTCTATGCGACACCAGAGAGGCTGCGACACCAGTCATTGTTGCGAACTATCTTGGTATTGATCGAGAATTGTTTATATTGGCTACCGATCGGTTGGGTCCAGTTCTCAAAGGAGTTCCCCTTTCCATCGAGCTTCATAACGATTCAGACAAGTCATTCCTCGATTACTTGAGAAAATTGTTTCAATCACCCACCCCTTCGTTGGGCCAAGAACAAGTGCACCTTGATGTCGCTCTGAAAGGTCTGGAATGGCTAGGGTACTGTCGCAAGAAACCGACGCGGGGTGGGTTAATCGCTCGAGATGATATCCGATCATTGATAGATCATTCTCAAATTCCAGATTTGCCACAAATCGTCTGGTCCACTGGCGGAGATGAAGCTTTGCGGAACACCCTTCTGCGCAGTTGTGCCTTCAAAATCTGCTGGAAGGCATGTCGTCAGATATCTCAGTCGGATCAAGTCGAGAAAACCTTGAATGTGTTGAGTGATTTCGACTTCAATCTTGACTATCTAAAGTGGTGGCAAAACGATACACGAGAATTCGCATACTTCATTCGTTGGCTAATATCCTTGGTAATCCTCAATTTGTCTGAATATCCTTCAACTTGACTAATGAATACCACAGAAAGACAATAACAGTGACCTCATCACTGCTGATCCAGGTTGGCGAAACCGTTCTGACTCGCGAATTATTTCAATTCAGCATCGAGATGACAATCCTGAGTCATTCGTCGAACCTTTCCGCACGGCGAAACTCAAATGTAGCCAAATTCTGGATCAGTGCTATTCAATCTCCTTTCTCCTTGGCAAAGGCGGCAATTCTAACCGTTTTTGTCTTTATGTTGATTCCTCCATGACTCCCAAGTTTTTCGATGCTTAGCCTTGCCCAGATTGCCCTACTCACTATTATATCATAGCCTCATGTAACCTGGCTAATTTGCTCATTAGCCATGGAACTTGGTTCCGCTTGCAAACAATTGACAGCGCATCGACACCTGTGGTCTAACTAATTTGATCGCTCAATACCCTAGTGCATGACTTGGACAGAGTTTTGTCATCCTAGAAAATTGTCGTTCCATTGGTGCGAGGACGTGTGAGAAATGGAAACTGCCACGATCGGATTGCCACCCGATGTGCCACCCGACTGCCACCCGAAGGTCACCTGATGCCACTCTCTGGACCTCCTCAAAGCGACGCCGCCCCGTTTCGGCGGTCTTTCTATCCATTGTACACGGATATATCTCCAGTGCAATAGAGCGTTAAGTGCCACTTGACTGAGATGTTCCCGCTTATTTCTGGACCAAAGGGTCGTCGAAGATCGGTCACGATGCGCAGCTATAAGCCTATAATTCATGAAATGGCGTTGCGGCCGCTGTATTCTGGAAGGTCGAGAAAATTCCAGAGGTATTCCAAAAAGCAAAGAGAAAAAAGTTTGGAGCTCAAGGACGTTTGTCTGAGTATATGGCCCGTGATCTATGAAGCTTGAAGAGTGTTGGAAGAGCGCCGAAGTGAGGTGACAGGAGTTTTAGGAACTTTTTTTAAAATCGCTTAACCCCTATGCCGGTACCGCTTACTTAGCTGTAGATAGGACACTTGAGGACCTTACGATTGGAGGGCCCTACGCTCTATTAACCTATTCCTCGGTTGAGCGTTGTACGTCCAGTTTCGGATGTGGCGGACAGTCAGACTTTGAAAGCTTCGTGGTCGCACGATTAATGAATAGAAATCTGCAAGCAGCTACGGTATATCAGAATCACTGTTCGTGCGGTAATATACAGGTTCCCCTTTGAAACCGGACTCATCCAAGGTCGCTTTGAGGAGACGGAGGCCGAAGGTGCTGAAATGGTGATTGTGACAGAGAGCCGGAGATATCCGTGGCACAGTCCCACGGCACAAATCGGTGGCAGTTTCCAATTGTCACACATCTTGATTGGTGCTTGCAGACGAGTGCTAGAATTGCCCTGAGCCTGATTCGAACCAGCGACTCTATCGACAAGGGCCGCCAAGACAAGTTCTGTCTGACATCGTGAGCTCGGGTTCGATCCTCGGTCAAGGCACTATTTTCCACAAGTCGTCCCCAGTTTTGGTGCTATCATCGTAGCTGCAACCAACAGTCGCTAAGGCATTACGATTCATATCTCTAGTGCATCAATACAACGCAACCATCGTGTTTCACCGATCGTCTGCTATTAGGAACCTCCTTCATTTGGTTCGACTAGAGGACGAAGCAAATCACCGATCGATACGTATTACAAGTCGTGGGCTGTCCAGAACTTCTCGACAGGAAATCAATTATAGAGATGCAGTGAATTATGTACATGCTGTAATGGAAGCTACGAAGAGAGGAATCCAGGATTCAAGAACCTAGAGATACCAATGTTCCATAACCTCATCGTCCATCGGGTATCCTAATCGTTACCCTCCTTTTAAAACCGCTATACAGTAAGTCCGACATGCGCAGACCCTGCACCTCCCTCGACATCACCCAGTTTAACCCTCTTCAAGCTCCTCTCCTCTCCCTGCTGAGCCTCCTCTGCCACAAGTGCAATTTCCAAATCCGGAAGTGGTCGCTTATTGGGTATTGCCTTTTCTGTCAACCTTCAGTTAATCCATTTCGTTTTCTGGGTGCAAAACACCGACGTACTGGACTGGGGTTCCGGTTTTGGTGGTGGTGGTGGTGGACGGAAGTATGCTTGCGCTAGCCAGTGAGGCATTACTTGGAGTCCGGTAGTAGGATCAATCGTTATGAGCTCTTTTAGTGGTTTATCGCCAGCTGCTTTTTCGTCTCGCTAAAAAAGTATGATATCCATATGGTAATTGAGGGATCAACTCGAACATAGGATAAAGAACACGGACCTCCATTCTAACCTTAAGCTCCTCACATACTCGCAAATACTCCTCATACCCAGGTCTTGGCGCTTTAGGGTTAACCTTCACCTTCCCAAGCTTCTCCCTCAAATCCTTCTCCTTAACCAATCCAGGTCGCATGATCTTGAACAGATGACCCTTAACAGCACTAACTGTCGTAGGAGTCTGTTGCGACAATACGATATTGAGATACTCGATCGCGAGATCACAATGTCGTGGCTGACGTAGCAGGATCTGCTCATCCGAGAGATATTCCGGATCTGTGGGTGATAGTGATAATGACGTAGAGGAGGAATATGAGGAGGTGGATGAGGTTGTAAGGCCGTTGAAGAGCGCAGGGTTGTATAATTGACCTTCGGCGCTCATGACGCCATCAGCGCCAGTCGCCTCTAAACAATCAAAGATATCGGATTGGTATAAAATATTTCCGTTGGCAAAGACGGGTACAGCGACAGCTTCTTTGACCGCTTTGATCTTCGACCAGTCGGCTAAACCTGTATTGACGCCTCGTTGTTCTCGTATTCGGCCATGGCAGGTAAGGATCTGAGCTCCTGCACTTTCGAGCATTTTTGCGTATGCGACGGTCTTTTCGACGGTAGGAAAAACGCGGAACTTGGCGGTCACGGGTATGGAGAGATTTTCATGGAGGATGTTGACTGAACGATAGATTTAATTAAAGGGCTGGGTAAAAGAAAGATAGACCACGCACTGAGTTTGTATATGAGGTCCCAATCTTCCTGGAGAAACGCACCATATTTTCCCTTCTTTGCGATATCTTGTGGACAACCGAGGTTGATGTCGACGGCATCACAGTATGGCTCTATGAGTTTCGCAGATGTAAGCAGCTGTTCTGGGTCGTTGGCGCAGAATTGGACGATGAGTGGTCGATCGACGGTAGGATCACCTTCCTCGCCGCAGGTTGTGTTGAAGTTGAGTTCCCGGTAGTGTTTGTTCGTCTGTGTTGCGAACATCTAGAGCCAGATTCAGATCAGAAAAGTGAACTCGCGTTAAGGTCATGAGAACTGACTTTCGCATTGATCATGGGGGAATAAATGACCTAGATTTTGGTCAGCAATGCTTCTCCTATGTTGTTAAGCCTACGTACCTGAGCTCCATACTTCCGCGACAATCTTCGCCAGGCCTAGTCATACTGTGAACGGAATGTCAGAAGAGGATGAGAAAACGACGCACCAGCTCACTCTGGTCGACCATGGGAGCCACGATGTATTTCGGACTGCCCAAAACATTTTTGTAGAAGTCCCAACCCCCAAGTTTCTTTGTGGCAGGGAGAGATGCCATTAGCCGAGAGAGGAAGTGGAGAATTGTGAAAAGAGGAGCAAGTGGCTGTGCTGCGATCACTCTGACTTGTTTGTCATGGACGACAACAACAACATCGTCCTCGACGTCGAGGACGACGACCAGAGGCAAAATCGCATCCGTACGTCATTTTTTGGCTTCGGGTGTACATCTGCTAACATTTCGTCAGAGACTTTACTTGAGGAACTGAACAAAGATAGCAAGCCACAAACACAGCCTAGCTTACAGAAGTTCGACTTTGGAACCAAGCCCACGTTCCCCGTTGGCCCGTCTTCTGACCGTATGTTCTCGTTATTATGTCCATGATATCAGGTTCTGACACGGAAGACAGTTCTTTCTCGTGTTCAAGCTTTTCTACCTCAGATTCAAGCCTCCAACGATGCTCTCAACCAGCGTATGCAAGAGGACCCGGATAGCGTGAACATCGAGCACATCAGCGAGAACATGGACCAGTACATCCAAATGGTGAGTTTTACTCACGCTCATGTCCTAATTATTTCTCATTCTCGAAACCAGAACCTTGGTCTCGGCGTGTTTGAAGATAGGAGCAAAAAGGCGCAGGATGATCATGATGCCGAAATGTCTTCCTCCTCTTCCTCCTTGTCCTCTTCGGAGGAGGTTGATCAAGATTCAGACATTGATTCAGACGCGTCCTCCGAGATCATCACGTCGTTTGTCCCGGTACGACCCATCAAACCTCTACCGCGTCGTTCACTTAACAGGGCACGTCCTCAAATCGTCGTCTTGGAGGAAAAGTCGCAAGAATGAGCTCCTGCATCCTACTTGTCCGGCACTTATGTTCACGTACGTTACACAGCTTGTAATGCGACTATTCATCCCATCTGCTTTCGCACATTGACTATCTGTTCCCTCGCACATATTTTACCTGTCTAGCTTGTTGTTATCAGCACTAGCAATACAAGGTCGATTATCCCTCTCCCTTCTCATGTGACCCCTCATTTGGACCTCTTACCGAGGTAACACTCCACCGCGAGAAACTGAACATGTGGTTTGCGAAATTGCTGTGACATTGCCCTGAGAGCGGATTTGTTAGTCGGAACTCTGCTCAGGATGTTTCTACTGTGACTTACCCCAGACCGGCAAATGGATCACCAATCAGCTTCTTTATCCTTTCACACCGTCATTCGCTCACACGCACTTGTTCCTCCTTTTTACCAGCATCAGACGCCGAGCGTTTCTCAATGTGAGCCAGAGTCTACCATCAACTGGACGTGGGACGCTGAATGCCCTCATAGGTCACTTTCGCCCGCTTGGCTTTGTTGATCTTGACCAATAAGGTGGTTGGAATGACTGAACTCTTACCACCTCGTCCTGGGTCGTTTCCAAAAGGTTTTCCTCGCCAAGCAGCTTGTCGAGGACTGTCGCGCCTATCTATCGAGTTTCTAGGCACTGAAGCCAAGGCTATTCCGTGCCGAAGTGGCTGATAGAGTCGAGGCCCCACCTTCGAGGTACTGTTCCGCTATGTTCTCCCCGGTGGAGTTGATACCGACGTCGAATTTACTCAGATTTACGGGTTTCCCTTGTAGGGAGGCCCTTCCCTGGGCCTATACTCTTGGTACATGCGAAAGACCATAGGATAATGTTAGGCTCTAAACGTTCCGACCAACTAAAATCCCTTCTTCCCCACAACCACGACCAACCAGGTACTCGTAACAAACTCCCATTGCACCCTCGCTATCCCCAGAGCCTGAACCCTTTTACGCTTCTTGATACTCACCGTGTTCTGTCACGGAGAGAAGAAGACTCAACTCTACTATCAATGGCAACGATGATTCCACTTCTAAAAATACTCACGCGAATCTCGAGTTCCCAGTTACTCGCACGGACGCGCCAATAACCAAGAGGCATTTTGCTCATTATTTTTGCGAGATACATCCTACCCCATTCTGCGGCATTTTTTCGCGTCGTTGAAGGCGTTCGGCGGAAGCGCGTCAGCCGAGTTCTTAACAGGAAACCGTTCTCCCTGCCTCTTCATGTGCCGTTCCTCGTTTCACAGCCTGAACAGTCGTGACTCTGTGTTCTTCTCGCGGCCGTGTCCTGGTATTAACAATGTATGGGATACTTTCTGTGGAGCAATTGACCTGAAAACTAATCATCTTCACCCTCTTTTCTTCGTGCCTGCAGACAACCGCATGATCCACAACCCTCCCATGACCAATTTAATCGCTCGCGCTCATTGTGCGCGGTTCCCAAAAGTTTACTAAACGTTTGATGCATCATAAAGAACTACTACCCATCGGATCCGAGAACTGGGAAGCCAATGCCAAAGGGTAGATATCTGCACTGGATTTCACCGGCGGATTTGACCGTGTAACTCGACAACCGCGAACAGTTCAAAGATGTAATTCTTTTGTGGAAGAACTTCCTCACCGAGTCAAGATGATCGATGTTAAGTGGTCGCAGGCACGCCTGAAAACAGCAAGTTGTCATCTCATGCGTGGATATTTGACTAAAAATGTCTCTTTCTTCCCCGTCCACAATTTCACGCAATGTGATGTGAAGATCCGACTATGAAGATTAGTGGACCGTGAATAAGGGAAACCGATGTGAAGTGAGAGAAAGGGAATGAAATTGAACTGTATAAAAGGGAAACCGGAAAGCGAGAAGTGTTCCTCATCGAATTGGTTTTTTCGACTGTTCGACCTCAACTTTGCGACAGCATGAAGTACCTAGCTTTACTCGCCTTCGTACAGGCGGCCGTTGGGGCAGCCGTCACTCGGGACACAGATGCCACCAGGTCTATCACCCTCAACATTGTGAACGCCAACCTTGCTCCGGATGGTTTCACTAGGAGTATGTTGTTGTTCACGTTGAGCACTCTACACCTTTCCTGACTTAATTCTCAGGCACTGTTGTTGCAAATGGACAATACCCCGGCCCTCCCATCTTGGCCAACAAGGGTGACACCCTTAGGATCACTATGAACAACAGGCTGGTTAGTGGACATGATTTCTCTCGCTATTCCGAGGTATGAATCAAATGGCATTTAGACCGACCCCACCATGCGTCGCTCGACTGCTCTTAACCTCGACGGTCTTGTCTTCAACGACTCAGATCTCTTCGAGGAATTCGAGCCCTTCGTCAATGCTTGCCCTGTGGGCCCAGGCTCCAGCTTCGTCTACACCAAATCCCTCGGCACTCAGACTGGTACTTACTGGTACCACTCCGAGTTGAGCACTCAATATGTTGATGTAAGTCTCGAAATCGATTGACACAAGATAAATTAAGACCTGATTTACTCATGATTGGGCCAATAGGGATTCCGTGGTCCCCTCATCGTCTACGACCCTCTTGACCCCCACAGGAACCTGTACGATGTCGATGACGTCAACACTGTGAGTATCCTTCTTGTTTACCGTCAGAAACAAAGACTGAAGCTGGGATGCATAGATCATTCAAATGGGTGACTGGTGGCAACAGACCACTCTCCCTCTCCTCGACAACTACGTCGCCACTGGTGTTGTGCCAGTTTCTGACTCTGTCACCATTAACGGTGCTGGTCGTTTCAACGGCGGTCCTGCAGTTCCTTGGTCCGTCATCAACGTTGTCAAGGGCAGGCGCTACCGCTTCCGTATCATTAACGAGTCTGCTCGTAATGTCATCACTGTTTCCATCGACAACCACGAGATGAGTAAGTCGAGTTTAATTCAACTTAATAGTTATTTTTCATGCTGATTGCCGATTGCAGCTGTCATTGCCGCTGACGGTATCAACACTCAACCCAAGACCGTCACCTCTATCCAGACCCTCGCTGGCCAACGTTACGACGTTGTCGTACGTTTTTCAATTCCTGTTGAGTATGTGATTGAAAATAACCTTAATGCATTAGGTCAGAGCCGACCAACCCGTTGCCAACTATTGGTTCAACGCTCCCTTCACTGGTGGAAACCCTGCTGTCAACCCTCACCGTAAGTGAAATAACATAATGTGATTCACCAAGTTATTTATGAAAAAATTCACAGAGAATTCCACACTCTCTCGTGCTATCATCCGCTATGCTGGTGCTCCCCCGTGCTGACCCGACCACTCCCATGACCGCCGGACCTACCGACAACACTCTCATTGAGGCTGACCTCCGTCCCCTCGTTCCCACCCCAGTCAGGAACCCCGATGTCACTCTCACTTTCGATCTCGTCGTCGTACGTTTTATCAGCAAATATTAATGATTACTGCGAATGATAACACCTCGTACTTCTAGACCACTGGCAAGGCTCAATGGAACATCAACGGTGTCTCTTACCTCTCCCCTCAAGTTCCCACTCTTGAGAAGGTCCTCGATGGAGCAACCAACGCTGGTGACTTCAACGTTACTGAGAACACTTTCATCCTTCCTGCTGGCAAGACCGTCGAAATCATCTTCCCGGCTACAGATGATGACGATGCTCACCCATTCCACTTGCACGGTGTAAGACTTTCGGTTGTTCGTCTGGCTTTCTCGTTTCTGATAAAACATATAACTAGATGCCCATGCAAGTCATCAAATCTATGACCTCCAACAACACCAACACCGTTAACCCGATCTCCCGTGACGTCGTCGGTGTTGGAGGTGGAGGAACCACTATCCGCTTCACCACTCAACAAGACGGTGGGTTTCCGCTGTGCTGAATCTCGCCATGAAATTAATCTGACTCCGCGTTTGTCAGGGCCCTTCATGTTCCATTGCCACATCTTCTGGCACAAGTTCGCTGGTCTCGCCTCAGTTCAGCTCGTTGACCCCGCTGGCACTCGCAAGAACGTCCACCCCAACCAAGCTTGGGAAGGTCTCTGCCCTGCGTGAGTCTCTACACATTACATTCTGGGATACATACTAATGAAAATCGCAGCTACGATGCTCTCCCTGCTGAGCTCCAATGATCGGCTGATGGTTGCTTTCTAATTATTCAATATATACCTATTTCCGACGCGCTGTTTATTGAAATCTGTTCATAAAGTTCAGAAGAAAATATATGCATGTGTTCTGACGCGCTGAAACTTGGGTCCGTTCAATAATCACGCTCTGGGGGATGAATTGTGGCTCCTTTACATGAGGGCATGGAATCACCAAGCCAGAATCTCAAGAATTCGGTTGTACTAGCTAGGACTATGGAGCTTTGGTTTCTTCTAGTGCAGGAACTATGGTTCTTGATTCATTTGAGTATGGATATACTGACTGCCAGTTTCATCAAATACAGTGCCATGGTATAGAGTATATTAGAACAGGAAATCGGGTATATACGCCCAACCGTACTAGCCACCAACATAGAAAAATGAACAATATATCCTAGACAGTTTGGCATGCTCTGAAGCTGACTAAGAAACTTTCGCACACGCACCTCCCATTATGACGCCGTTATAAGGCCCATAATGATCTTTGATGTCAGTCCTGGTATTACTGGAGGTGCACTTGGGGCTCGGATTTTCTTGGCCTGGGCATGAAATCCAGTTCCCGTTTTCGACTATATGTATCTCTCCAGAGGTCTGATGATAATCGAGAAGCAGCGGAATCGCAGCTATAGTGAGCGATTAGCTCAATGCGAGCTCGTTTCTTAGTGCATTTAACACTTACGTGGGAGACGAGGGATGGGGTCATCCTTGTTGTTGATATGGGTGAGCGAGACGTTTGCGTCTACATAATCCGCAAAGGCTTGATTTCCAACCTATTTTGAACGTGGCATCAGTAAGAGGCTTGGATTCTCGAGAGGTGCCCACCTTCGACATGGCATAGGTCACTGTCCGGAAACTGACTCCTTTGATATGAAGCGGTAGATAAACACCATCAAGCAATGCCAGAGCCCCGCCGAGCGAATGACCAACGATAGTGACTTGCTTCGCTTGATATTTTGTGATTGTTTGCCGAACGGCGGACAGTATAGCAGTCGCGGTTCTGTTTATGGTCAGAACGAGGGTCACTGAATGGGAGAATGAGTACAACTCACTGTGCGTGAGTGCCTGCGAAACCAGCATGAACCAAGATATTGGACGAAAGACCAGGAAATAGGCCTGGATCGAGGCTTCTCAATAGGATCATGGCATCCGTGAGTAGAGGCTCCCTTAAGCAAAGAAGTGGAGGTATTAGTATATTGCGCTTGACCGCTCATACTTTATACGCTCACAGTTTCGTATTATCCGTCCCTTGATGGGCGACAATCACAGAGTTCAGCGAAGGCGAGAATCCAACGTACCCTGATTCATTATAGTGAGAGTGAGCCCAAAGAGACTACAACCAGAACACGAACAGAACTGCACTGAAAGCCCATTGCCACCTACAGCCACAGGCTTAAAGTCTGCATTAGCTGCACAATCATCTAGAAGAATGGAAACCATGTATGAGTCGTCGAATCAGTCAGATAACTCCCGACCGCCACACCTCCACAAGTCCATGATTGAGTCGTATCAGTTTGGCAGTAAGCAGCGCTTGCAAAACGTGTCAAAGGCGCGTATGCATTGATTTCAGAGGGCGTCAGCGCGGTTGGTGAATGTCGTTTGATGTGTTTACTAGCACCGACAGCCTGGGTGGTAAGAATAGCCAGGACAAAGGAAGACGAAAACAGGACTGTGTGCATCATGGACGACGCGGAGAGGGAGCAGGAGGGAACAGGCGGGGATGACGGGCCCAATGCAACCGAAAGCCTAGGAAGTACCTAGCAGGCTTCTAGGCCAGGGTGTCCCGGAGCTTGCCTAGCGTCGGCGCCAGGAGTTGTTTTCATTACGGACCCCACTGGGATATGTTCTTGCGAAAACGATGCATAAGACTGGATAAGTTATGACCCTGAAGAATCCACGAAACTCAAGCTTAGGTGGCGTGCAGCTGCGCAAGGTGAATCAAGCAGGTAGAAGTTTTTTGACAGGGTGCACCTGTCGGGTCAACGGACTTGAACGGACTTCGACTGTTCATAGTAACGGCGTCTATCTATTGAATTCTGATTGCCGTCATTTGTCTTCTAGCCCATGGCTCTAACGTCGGAGGCCTGAGTGACAAGTGTTGTACATTGTAGGGGCAAGTCGAATTAGCTAAATCGCCATTATCAACAGGTTAATGTGCTTACGTTTCTCTCGAATCACCAACTCGTTCCCTAGTTCATCAGTGTAGCACACGAACATCGAGTCGTTGATGCGGTGTGTAGATACATCACGCTAGTCCTACTGTCCATGACATGCTTCAGGCTATCGTGCTTTCTTACGTTTCTCGCAGTATGTCACGGTTCAGTGATCGAGTCTGCTCAAGTGGCTTTTGTACTAGCAGGGAGTTAGAAATTAGGTTTGTGGTCTCGTCTAGTTGACATTCACGTCGTGTTGATTTTACTGCTCCATCATCTCTTCTGGTCCCGCACCCTGCTCAACACCTCCGCCTTGCTCACGGTTCTTCCTTACAGCTTGAACAACGTCATCAACTCGGAGTAACATGCGCGCCGCCTAAAAAGAAAACCCAAGGCGTGGGTATGATCAATCAATTAACGCAAAATTCGTCGTCATAACGAACCTCAATGGCAGTTTTGAGAGTCTGGATCTTCACACTGCCAGACTCATAGAGACCATACTCCTTCATATCAACGATTTTCCCTGTATCTCCGTTCACGCCCCACGAATTCTCACCATTCGCGTGTTTAGCCTAGGACCATCACAAGTCAAATCCCAAGCAATTACCCATCGCAGTCAATATATTAGAGGTGAGATCCAAAACCAGAGATAGACAATACGCACGCGAAGTTCGGTCAAAACTCGAATAGCGTTACCCCCACTATTCTGTACCAGTGTTCTTGGGATGACTTCCATAGCATCAGCAACGGCTCTGTAGGGCCATCCCTCGACTCCAACGACAGATCGTGCTTTGGCGTGCAGACCAACACTGATGGCCATTTCGGTGGCGCCCCCACCGGGGGCGAGAGTGGGATCGAACACAACGTTTCGGGCGACCGACATAGCATCGGCGAGATTGCGATCAATTTCGTTTAAGATGTCTTTAGAAGGCCCGCGGAGGAGAATCGTGCAAGCTTTTGGTGTTTTGCATTCGGTTAGGAAGGTGAAATATCTGAAGTAGTTTGTTCGGAATCAGATGAGTTCATTCAGGTAGTCGAACTTGACTCACTCATCGCCGATTTTCTCGATGTTGAATAAGCCACATTTAGTTCCAACATCGTTTTCTCGTAAGTCCTCGACACGGTTAACGATCGTGGCACCAACCGCCAAGGCAATACGGTTATTGTCTGATTTACGAACTCGGCGGATGGCCGTGACGTTGTGCTGGACAAAGACGTGCTGAGCGAGATCTAGATGAGCGGGTATTAGAACGAGGAACATAGGGGAATATGGGAGACGTACCAGAGACTCCCTTTTCGGTGAAGACGAGATCGGGTTTGAATTCGACGATCTTCAAGCAGAGGGCTTTGACTTGTTCCTCCTCAATAGCTTGTGCCCGCTCCCAGTCTGTTTCCTTTGAGAATTCCATGTTCGTCTGAGATTCACCCTTCTTATACTCGAGGGGACAATCCAAGAGAATGATGCGAGGGTTCTTGATTCGCCGGCGCATGCTGGGATGCGTAATGTCCTTGTTAAGCATAACACCATCGAGTACGCGGCTCTGCTCAATTTCCCCACCGGGAACCTTTTCCACTCGGGCATATCGTTTAATATCCACGGTCTTCATCAAGCCCTCCTCTTGTGAGACGGTTCGCACAGCTTGCAGGGCTAATTTACACATCAAATCCGACCACCGTACGACGAACTTGGTTCCAATTGAAGTTTTTATGAGTTTCAGCATTTGTTCATCATCATTGACGTCGATCGGCACTGATATCCTCTTGACAATCTCCAGTGCTTCTTTTAGTGCTTTGTTGTAAGCTGAGATAATGACAACTGGATGAATGTCGCGTTCGAGCGGAGATAATGATTGAGCGAGTATCTCTCCGGCTTTGATGGCGTCGGCATCAGTGTGAATTTGTAAGAGATAGTTGACGTACCGAGGATAATGACACTCGTCGTCCCATCACCACACTCTTCGTCTTGCGTCCGTGATAGCTCAATCATGTTTTTAGCTGCCGGGTGGGCGACGTCGATCTCGCGTAGGATGGCGTTTCCATCATTTGTGAGCCTGAAAGAAGGTTCATTATATACTGAAATGCAGGTGTTTCGGTCACGTACAAGATACCCCCCATGGGGTCCAAAATCATTTTTAACATGGCTTTGGGACCCAAACATGTTCTTATCACGTCTGCAACGGCCTTGGCGACGTGAATAACGCGGTCGATTGGTCATAGGTTTACGATAACATACTTTCGCCGCAGTGATATTGGAGATCTGAGCCTTACGCCCCGACTGGCGTTCGGGCGCAGTATCTATGACCAACATTAGAGAAAAAGCTGCTGTATGACATTCGATACATACTCATTACAAAAACCGGAGTCTGTGAGGCCATGATGGAGGCTAGGTGAAGTTCAGGACACTGGAACGCGATCGCGGCGCACATTGATTTGCTGATGTAAGTGATGCATCAGGGTTGGCGGCTGGCTCCGGAAAACCGCCGCTCCTGCCGCAGCGCTTTGTCCTCTTAGTACTGTAACCACCTTAATTCGAACAGCGGCGTCCCAGGCTGTGACCGAACAGCAGGGCTAGACCCGAACACCAGCTGGGCTGGAGACTGTGACCAACGAACAGCAATAGTGAAATCCCACTGTGATAATGCCGATTTTATTACATATTGGGGGTCATGACCGCCATACCTTGTGGACTAGTGTACTTCAAGCAATGCATAACTGAGAATAGATTTTGGATTCCAAATTAAACTCACAGATTTTGTGGTTTTCTTTTACCCTACCTCTGTCGAGCTCGAACAGTAGATGAGCATTTGAATGTGACCCCAAGAACACAACAGTAAAAGTCCAATTTGTGACGTGACTTGCCGTTCGAATCAAGGTGGTAACAGTATTTTGCTCATTATTCGGTTTCCTCTTTCTCCGAAAACAAGATAGCCATCGATCAGGTGGAGAAATCACAAGCCCGAGAAATAATGTTCGAGTGACCCTAGGTGAACCTTGGATTCACGAGAATTGATACCGAGAATTCCCAGAAAGGCTTTATGCTACCACGCTCGTACCACGCCAGAGCGGAGCCGTGGAAGAGCGCTAGCGCCAGATAATTCAAATGTTTACGTTCAATGACTGTGAGGCTATGAACGTCCCTGCTAATGCTTTTACCGGTAATATTTTTCGGTTGGTAGGTTCTCCACTTATAGTCCAACGAAAGTCTCACAGAGTCTCACAAAGGAAGAAGTACTGTAGCGTAGTTATATTTTTTACGCGGCCCCCCAGTTCTTTCGCCAAATCAAATTTTGTGGACCCTGCCTGTGGGATCATTGAGATTCGTCCGATCTATGAGACCCCAAGACGGGTCGCCGGGGTTAAACTTAGAATGTCCCCTCCGGGGACCTAGCCCGATTCATTTAATACACCGCTTAGACCGTTGGTAATTCCTGGACTTCTTCCCCCCTTATTCGTCCTCCGCACACAACATGGTTAACGTCCCCGCCACGTACGGCGCGTTGCTTCTGGGCGGCCTCTACGCGTCTCTGTACGTCTTCTGTATTCTGCTCCAGACAAGGTTCTGATATTCCCCCAGACTCAGTGGGTTGGTGGCGCTTCAGGTCATTATCTATTTCAAAGTGTATGAGGGAGATCGCAGGAGAATCAAGGCATTGGTATGTCGACTTCTTTCGAGTAACATACCTTTTTTTTATTCAACTGTTTTATAGGTTCTTTTTATCTGGTGAGTGTCAGTAAGGACGTACGCTATACTATGACCAACATCTTGGCTAGGTTTCTCGATGTCTTGCACACGGCACTCGTATGGGCAGGTCTCTGGGATTATCTGATTGTGAGCTTTGGAGACACACAGCAAATAAGTAATATCTATTGGTGAGTACATTGCGCCTTATATTTCCTCTGTGGCGGGCTAACTTCCCGGTATGTAGGTCGGTATCGGTATGTGAAAGTCACAAGTTTCATCATCCCATTCAGTGCTGATTTCGCTATCAGACGACTGTAGCCGTGACGGTCTGTTTCTTCCCCTTGTTCGACTTTCAATGCGCTCAATCTAAACCGCAGGGTATTTTGACATTTGTTGTCCATTGGTGCGCCCGGCTCTACTCTGTTTTAGATTCAGTTCCTAAGTGTCCTCCAGTTTCTTCTCGCACCGGATCTTCATGCGTGAGTGATGTACGGGCTGCCCAAGCTACTCATTGCCTCATACCGTGTCGTTCAGTTAGCAGAAGAAATTGGTACCTGGTCATTCCTATTGTACGTGATACCCCTCGATGCTTGTTGGCGTGTTTCCTCACCTTTTTTTAGCTCCTTTTGGCCCTCTGCCGTCTAAGTGAGGATTCTTTCATTACTGTGGCGCAAAGTATCTGACCGGTGTGCGGAATATTGAATAAAGTTTCTGCGAGTGGTGAGTGCCCAGTCTCCCGCTTCGGCGTCTTTTATGTCGGTTCTGACTTCGTTTCCTCCCAGTGACGACTGCCGAGATGTAAGTTTCACATCCGACCACTTCGGGCTCACATGATTGCCTGTGATCAGTACTGATTCTAGCCTCTTAGGATTTTAAACAACACGTTTCCCAGCTTCAAAGCCCATTTCAAAGTATGTTCGTTTCCCGTACTCCCCCTTCACGCCGATTGATTGACACTTCATCTCTTTACTAACCTAAAACGTGCAGTGGGTATTCACACTCGGTCTTGTGCTCTCTACGGCAGTGGATATTCTTATTACCGGCTGTCTCTTCTTCCTTCTGAAGACCAGCCGCACGAGCGATTTCAAGTACGTCGGGTTACTTTCTAGTCCACATGTTTTGGTTTGATAATGATGCGCCGACCCATGCAGCCTCAATGCCGTCATTGACACGTTAATCCGCTATGCGTTTGAGACTGGTGCACTTACCACGTGAGTGTCCAACCATCCCTGCCTCAGAAGAATTTACATTCTGACACTTTGGTTGTCCTATTTTTGGATCACATCAGCGCTGGGACAATCGTAGCGATGATCTTCGTAAGTTCCTTCTTCCCTTTGCCGAGATAGGCAGAATCAGTTCAGCAATGACTGACATGGATGCTGGGATAGTGGCTAGCGATGAATGATAACCTGGTATTCATGGGACTGCACTTCGTCATAGCAAAATGTGAGTGACTGCTGAACAACTTTCCCCTTCCAATTGCACCCGACGCACTCGCTTCGCACCGGCCATTTCTCCGAAGCTTATCAATCTCCCACTCAATCAATATCTCTTTGTTAATCCTTCTATATCTGATTTTTCTTGCTCACGGAACTGATTCTTATTCTCACATTAGTATACGCGAACTCCATCTTGGTGACGTGAGTACTATTGTTAGCTCGCATCGCGCTCCATGGTGCTCACACTCCATTCAGTCTCAACACTCGCAAGGACCTTCGCCGGGCGAGATCAAGTACGGGCCCACGAGAAAACGGGTTCCAGATTGTTGACGGACGACGTGTGAGTCGTCTTACGGTAAAGCACCTCTACAGTTGACATTGACTTGTCGAGAAATCTCTGATAAACGGCTTGCAGTTCACGTCCAAAGATTCGTCCAACGTCATGTTCCCTCCAATACGTTCACCAAAAGTGAGTGATTTCCGATTCCACAGGCGTGAGCATTGAATAATTTAACATGGTGTCTGTCGCTCAGGTTACGATCAACATTGAACGCTCTGTGCACTGCGAAGAAGATCCCATGTGAGCGCACGAGCTCCACTCAGTCTTTCCATATCGATCCTTTGCTACTCGCTTTCGCTCAGTTTGCCATTCGCTGTAACATCTACCTATTTTCTCGATTTATCTAACTGGGTTGCCTGTTCTCTTGATCTCGCTTCCTGTCTTGCTTATCCCCTTGATCGTTGACTGTGCTGTGTAAACTTTCCTATCCTTCCTGTATACCACTCTTTTGGAACGAATACCTGGGTAACTGTAAAAGCTAACATCTCTTAAAAATAACACTAGTAGGGAATCCATCTAAGTAATAGATTTCCTCTTAATCGTTGTCACTAGTTACCACTTTACAGTGCTCTAATCCACACCTATTCCTTATTTTACTTATCCCCTAAAGATATGCGCAGTGAGTTCTGCCAAGCATACCGCGTGTCGTGGCGCTGATCAAGAATTGATGCGAAGTAGAAGTTAAGCGATGCCACAAAAGGCCATCATCTACTTCGGCCCCGGTCTCTTCGGCACTCCACTGAACCTGAAAATTATCTTTCTTGATCAGTGGGCGGCTGTGGGCGATTCTTCCAATCTGGTCCACTCATCGCTCTTTCGATATCCCGGGCTGACCAGTAACGCCCATAATAAAATTGAGGACATTTGAGTAGTGGAAATTGACAATTCACCTTATTCCCGAGACACATGGTTCTTTGACACGCCATTTTGACAGTAAGCATTCGTTCTTGTGATTAGATCGACAAACCCAGTTAGTGGCCGAGCGGAATATTCTGACGGTGAGACAAAGCTTACATCCGTGGACTCGTGGCGTATTGAGGCGTCCGGCTTCCCAGAACCAACTCGTCGGGGTCCCAGTTCGCCTACCAGGGTCAACATGAGATTGGTTTCGAGACGGCTCCCGCGACTGACTTCGCAACTTCTCCAGCTAGTGTCGGCAGGTCCGATGTCGGGTCGCCCCACCTTCAACCCCCCCCACATTCATCATAGTGTTGGGCTGTATATGTGCTTCCCGAGCCACTACTCAGTACTCAGTACTCAGCCACATCTAAGGGGCGGGTGTAACGCGAGGACTCGGAATGAGTTCTACACTACTTGACCAGGGTTTTCAATCGAAGCAGAAAGCTAGAATTATTCTGGCACACGTTGAATATAGATCAGAGAAATTGTATCCATTCTTGTTGTAGAGCAGATGTGATTTACTGTCTTTTCCCGTCATGATCCTGTCGCGTCCCCTTGTTCTCCTCCTCATAAGTGTGGATTTTCAATTGTATAGCCATCTCCAGCAGAAGGCTGGGATCTAAGATTTGGATATACTCGTAGTGGATCACATTGAATCAATTCTGTAGTAGAGACTATTCGCTGAGAACGACGACCGAACTTGAATGCTCCTCGCCGCGTCTCGCTTCTGGTCACTCTCTGAGAGACCCACCAAGCGTCTATGATCAAGCTCAAGCATGAGATCAAAACTTGGCACTGTTAGCAGCCTTAAGAACGGATCGTAATCACTAACTTTCGGACTGCTGGCCACATGTCCTGGAAATGACGTCATGTTGCATTGAAAATAGCATCGCTGAACAGAGCAGACAGTGATATCTGGATTTAAACTTCGAGAGCACTTTGGAATGCCGATGGCACCAAGTTCGTTGACCCCTTGCCTGATGTGGCTCATGGGATTTTTGTCCAGGCGCTACAGAGCTATCGCCATTGTCCAAGAGGATGGAAATAAGCTGCTTTGTGGACCCTGTTTCGTGAGGCGTCCATGTGTATGACCTTGGGGTCTTTCTGACTCAGTCCATTTTCTGCTTCTTGTCAAAACTCTGATAACCTCATTACTCCGAAGCTAGTAGCCAATGGAGTGCGTGTTTACGATATCTCATTCTGCGTTGGGTCGATGTATGCCTTGATTAGAAAGGTGTGTGCACTTTTATAATTCTTCGCAAAGACCTTCACAATGGACGTCTGAAATCATATCCCTCTTGATTTGTTATTGCTCTCCGCTTATCAATTCCTGAATGATGCAACCGTCACCATATGATCGCCCAAAATAGCTTTGGTTATTCACCCGCTGATTGAAAATACCTCCATTTTTGCTACTCCGAACACTCTCCACTCACAACCAGACCTATTGCAAAGTGTTGCTCACTATGATAATCTCCCACAATTATGTTAGCATGCTGTGTACTGCAGACCCTTGAGCCAGATCAATCCGCTCCTATTCGCTATTTCAGGGCCTGATTATAAACCCCAACCTGGTCAATAAGCCGTCTCGAACTTAGTGATTCAATGATTAGTGTGCATACACGGCGTGCAATTTGCGACATCGCTGGCATCTATTCAGGAGGAATATAAATTCAAGTGCATCGAGTTGACCTCTTCATCACATCCGACATTCGAGTCAACCCCTGATTCCCATCCACATACCGACTATTGATTAAACCAACCTATGTCTTCACTCGCAATCAACAAAGAAGTACCTCATGCAAGGGAGTACTATCCTCGCAATGAGCCCGAGATTTCCACTGTTCTGAAAACTGTATGTCTTTCTCGAATTGCTCTGGAACTGATTCTCACAGCAATTCCAGACTTTGGGGAAGCCTAAGCTATTCGAGCCTTTTAGGCTTCGCGATGTCACTTTCAAGAATCGCATCTGGGTGGTGAGTGTAATCCGACGGATACCACCTTAATCTACTTAGATACTCAAGCCTCCTGATAGTCGCCTATGGCACAATGGTCGTCTGACGATGGTCATGCCACAGATTGGCATCTTGTTCACTACGGAGTAAATTGTTTTTCAGTTTCTGATTTCCGGGTGTTGACATCCAACGCTTAGAGCTTGGCCACTCACGGAGCCGGTGCCATTACGGTAGAAGCAACCGTCATCCTTCCTGAAGGAAGAACTTCAAATGAGGATGCTGTCAGTCACTCATTCACCATGCGCATTCTCTCATCCTCATTATGACTTTCAGGGACTGTGGAAAGACAGTCAGATTGCGCCATTGAAACGCATAGTTTCGTTCGTCCACGCCCATGATACCAAGATTGGAATTCAGCTCGTACACGGTGGTCGCAAATCCTCAACGCGTGCTCCGTGGGTGCAGAAGAGGTTAGAGCCAGGCACCCCAGTCGTAGCTTCCCGGGAAGAGAATGGATGGCCAGATCAAGGTATTTTTCCTCCCCTTGTGCTCCCGGAAATGTTCGCTCACAGTCCACCAAGTTTACGGTCCTTCAAACATCTCGTATCACGAAGGAGTTTATCCGGATCCTCAAGCTACAACAGAGGAGTACCTCAACAAGGTTACAGATGCTTTCGTAGATGCTGCAAGGCGGGCTAACGAGGCAGGATGTAAGTAAATTAAACAGGCTCTGGAGGATATCACCTAATACTTCTTCAGTCGACTTCATTAATATCCATGCTGCTCACGGTTACCTATTACATGAGTTCTTGTCGCCTCTCAGTAACATCCGCTCCGACATCTATGGAGGCCAGTCTCTAGAGAATCGTATCCGTTATCCTCTGCACGTCATCGAGAAGGTTCGGGCTGCATGGCCTGAGCATAAACCTCTCTTTGTCAGGATTAGCGCGACAGACTGGGCAGAAGGACCCGAGAAGGACGAAAACGGAAAATGGCTACAGTGGGGTGCTGAGCAGAGCTCGATCTTTTCTGAACGACTCCAGAAGATTGGAGTGGATCTGGTTGATGTTAGCACTGGTGGCAATTGGCGACAGCAAAATATCCCCGTCGGGCCTGGATACCAGGTATATGCAACTCTCACTCGTCATCATGGATGTATTGTTGTCTGACACAAAATCAGGTTCCTTTTGCTGCTGAAATCAAGAAGGCATTGCCCAACCTGGCCATCAGTGCAGTTGGAGCTATCACCGAACCCGAGCAAGCGGAGGATTATCTTCAGGAGGGCAAGGCAGACGTGATCTATATGGCTCGCGAGTTCTTGAGAAATCCATCGTGGCCGTTATACGCCGCGCACCAGCTTGGTGTTACTATTAAAGCGGCGAACCAGTATGAGGGGGCATGGATTGGGCGTATTCCAACCTCGACGACTAGACCTGTTCTCAGGAATTGACTGACTACATCACGCACGAATTGTTCTGCTTGCACATTTCCCTACTAGACGATCGATTCAATATGTATTTTTACTGCACTCTGGAAATTGAATACTACGAAACTTAGCTCAGAATCACTGCCGTCTGCAGTTACAACCTCCCATTTCCGTTGGCTCTAGTTAACTGAGGCTGCGAAGACTCAGAGTCAAGTGCTAAAGAGCGCTTGAGCTATACACATAGCAAGGCGCATTTAGATATTACGTCATGATTGGTATTTGTAATTGCTTAGTCAATTACGGAACCAGCCGGCATTTTGTGTTTGCTGGCGGCTGCGTTGGAGGCGTACTTGCCAAGGTACTTGCGCTCTCGAGTGTCTTTGACTTCTGATTCCTGTGCCTCTACCCATCCCCGGCTTCAAAGAAATTACGATACCGACACTTAATATAATGCTTATCGATTATCGCCCATGCGGAATAATGGATTTACGAGACGCGACTACTTTCTGGATCACCAGCCATGACGCAATATTTCAGCCAGAGAGGTGAAGATGAGGCAATCGCTTTTCAGTTATCCCATATCTCGGTGAGCAACCTCATTTCCGAAACGCCCAGCGTTCTGAATCTCATGCTATCTCATGGCGTCGTTCAGTCTACACCAGCCTCTTTCGACAATCACGGAAAGATCTGAACCGATGCCCCGATGCCCTCTTACCGTACCTCGGCAAACACGATTACTCATCGAATCTCAGAAACGCAGGGCCGAGAGTTCGAATCTCGAAGCTTCGATCAGCTGCATTGTAAGTACTGTTAGTGCTGATACATCACCTGATATTTATAGCCCTCGAGTGATCCCTGACAAATGTTGACATTATTCAGGCGCAATGACTGATCTGGACAATATCACCCGCGCTCACTTAGCTGAGCACCCATGCGCTGGACGATATATAACTATCGCATTGCCGATGGACTCATCAACAAAAGCGTCCGATTCACATTCTCCTTTGACAAGCTCTACGCTACCTCAGTTACATCTCCCGCCATAATCCATGTCTTCACTCGCAGTCAACAAAGGTGTTCCCAATGCAAGGGAATTCTACCCTCTCAACGAGCCCGAGATTGGCACGGTTCTCAATGCTGTAAGCAGATTTCTCTACCTGAGAATCACCCATGCCAAATTACGCATTCAGACTTCTGACACACCGAAGCTGTTTGAGCCTTTGACCCTTCGGAATGTCACCTTCAAGAACCGTATTTGGGTGGTAAGCTATGTCTTTCTCACTAGATTACTGTATTTCTGAGCCTATTGATAGTCGCCTATGTGTCAATTTTCCTCTGACGATGGCCATGCAACCGATTGGCACCTTGTTCATCTCGGAGTGCGTATCGAGTTAATTAATCTCATATGTTGACATGACGCTCATATCCAACCCTCAGAGCTTCGCTATCCACGGCGCCGGTGCTATCATGGTTGAAGCTACCGCTGTTGTCCCTGAAGGTCGGATATCCCCCGAGGATGCAGTACGTTTACCCGCCATTCAAAAACCGAGTCAACTTTCTCAAGTTTTGTTGCAGGGACTTTGGAAGGACAGCCAGATTGCGCCATTGAAACGGATTGTTTCATTCGCTCACGCACACGATACCAAGCTCGGAATCCAGCTTGCTCACGCTGGTCGTAAGGCTTCAACACACGCACCATGGGTCCAAAAAAAGGCAGGAAAAGGTGCATCGTCTGTAGCGACAAAAGAGGAGGCTGGATGGCCTGAACAAGGTGCTTAACCTTCTGCTGATCTCTTTTTGGACTCAGTATCTAATTTCTGATTCAGTCTACGCCCCTTCCGAAATCTCTTATCACCAGGGGTTCTATCCGGATCCACAAGCAGCGACGGAAGAATATCTCAATGGGATAACCAACGCATTCGTTGATGCTGCGAGGCGGGCTGATGCTGCTGGCTGTGAGTTCCTAGATTACTTGCCACCGACTCTCCCATTGATAGACTATCAGTTGACTTCATCGAGCTTCACGCGGCTCATGGCTACTTCCTCCACGAATTTCTCTCGCCCCTCTCCAACACACGTTCCGACATTTACGGTGGTCAACCTCTCGAAAATAGGCTCCGCTACCTCCTCCAACTCGTTGAGAAGGTCCGAGCTGTTTGGCCTGAGCATAAACCTCTCTTTGTCCGAATAAGCGCGACCGACTGGGCCGAAGGACCTGAGAAGGACGAAAACGGACAATGGTTACAATGGGGCATCGAGCAGAGCACGATCCTTGCGGACAGACTTCAGAAACTAGGAGTCGATTTCCTTGATATCAGTACAGGAGGGAACTGGCAACAGCAGAAGATCACTGTCGGTCCTGGCTACCAGGTATGTTCCTTCTCCTCGCGATATTCTCGAATTCTTACTGATGTGTTACAGGTACCCTATGCTGCTGAAATTAAGAAGGCACTGCCGAACCTACCAATCGGCACTGTTGGTGCCATCACAGAACCTGAGCTAGCCGAGGCCTATCTTCAAGAAGGAAAGGCGGACGTTATTTTCATGGCTCGAGAGTTCTTAAGAAATCCTTCGTGGCCACTGTATGCCGCTCGGCAGCTGGGAGTTACGCTGAAGGCGCCGAATCAATATGAGATGGCGTGGTTTGGTTCTATACCAACAACTACTAGGCCGGTGCAGAAGCTTTGAGGAAAGTTCGTTGATTATGTGTCCAGCTACCCTTATATTTCTTAGAAACAACCACGTGCGATCTAATATACATATAACTGACAATAGTTCGATACTTGTGATATTCGAGGTAGTTGCTGGTTTTTCTTTGTCTCTGGTCGAAGGTCTCAAGCAACCCAGGTGAACATCGTACTTGTTCGCAATACCAGGAAATTATTATATCCATTATTCGAGAGAAAGCGCCTCGAAAACGAGGCTGTTTTGGGCAAAGATCCCAAACAGGCTTGCTAGTAGGTCCATTCTGGAGGACGAAACTGCTCTCGTGACAAGGTTCGCTTCAAAGACATCAATCAACATCCGAGTGCTACTGAAGTGATTGGTTATGCAAGAGAATGATGTTTCCAATTTATTGGCATAGTGGCTATTGGGCTCCCACTTACTACAAAGATATATTTCGAGCTTCTGCTTTTTCGATTGAGGTGATTACACAGACGTCACAAAGCCCGGTGTACAGCTTCTGTTTACTGTAATCCAGAAAACAGTCCGACTACGGCCACCCAGTTGGATACACATATTATAAGTATCATTGTAGGGTGCATCTTTCAAGAAAGGTTTGATGAAGTCATAGGGAGATAGATCACGATGTAGGATTGATATTTCTCCGCTCCTACGCACAGGAGGTTGGTCCTCAAAGTTCCATTCGTGCAATGCTATGAGACTTTGATGACTCTGAGTCCATGCGCGCGGTGCCACTAAGGTGTCATGTTATCATTTATGTGGCTGTTGGAATCAAACTCACAGATTCGTACAACCCGCGGATGAAGCAGACAAATCCTGCTGCATCCAAACCCCATCGGGGGTAATCAATCCCAAAATCAAAGTCGTCCAGCTCCTTCAATAGGGTCGCCATGTATCGCTCAAGGACAGATGGACAAGCCTTAAAGCACGATAAAACCAGAAATTCTGAGATGTTGTGGATGGTATTGTGTGGGGTGGTTTATCTCGGTACCCAGCTAAGCACCCTGGTATCTACATCGTAGACCATAGACTGAGAAATAGGGTAAGAGTGGTAGTAAACGGTTTTACCTGGCTCATGATGACTCTCATGCCGTAGCCGTTGTATCCCTTCAATCGCAACACTTGCATGTATCGCACCTTCGTCCAACGCAAATTGCCCTGAATGGCCCGGCTGAGTCTCGCATGAAGTCAGAGAACGACGTATGATAAACTCGAAGGGTTGCAAAGTGGGCAGCTCTAACAGACGGTACAAAGAGTACCGAGTGCAAGCGTTGGATGGATAGATAGAAGGATGACTGGTCTAGGCCAAGAATGTTGGCCCGAGCCAAAGCAGATAAAGTTGTATGAGCATATAGAATTTTCATGCCCAGAATTCTCTGTGTAACGGGTATGACTGATTTGGGTATGTCAGATAATATTTGAGAGTAAAGTAGGTCCAGGGCTTTGAGAGGATTTGGAGCGTCTCGCTCGCCCATGCCGCGCAAGAACCGGAGACACACTTGCAGACGGCCAGATGGATCATCATAGTTCTTGTCCCCAATAAATCCGAGGATGAAGGACACAAATCCAAGATGTCCTGCAGCTGAACATGCGATCAAATCAACCCGATCTTCGTCTGGCCAGTCCGCTGGGAGTTGGTCGGGATAGTCCATTCGCATATCTGAGAATCCATCTCGAAGAATGCACTTTGCGTCCTGCTGTGCCTCGATGCTTTCAGCATCCAGCTCTTCCACTAGACAAACCGATTGAGACACGGCGCTGGAAAAGGCCACCTTGAGATCCGGCTCGGGACGACTACAGATCATCCAGCGGAGAAACGAGGCGCTGGTTCTTGAATGATCTCTGCTGATTAGCTCCACAAATTCGCGTTGTGCTAGGCGATCCTCGCACTCGTCTAGCCCACCCACGATAATCACAAGTGATTGCTTCTCGGCGCCTTGATTTTTTGCAGTGATGAGTTGGACAGGATCTAAGATGAGACATCGAAATTGAGTTTGGCGATTGCGGTCGAGGATGGCAGGGTCTTCGGCAAGTCGCTGTGTAACGAGGCGTCGATAATCTGAGTGCTGAGTCGCAATCTGATATGCGACTGTAGGAATAACACAAGCGGGATCTCGAAGGTTCAGCCTGGAGAAAAGAACGCGGCGCCAAGAAGCCCTGCATCTTTCAGTTCCTCGGCGACTGTTTGCGCCACAGCAGATTTTCCTATACCAGCGGGACCCGATAACCAGCGCATTTGAAGTTGACTTTCATCTGCAGACCTACTTCCCCACTGGATGATGCGCTGCCTTACGCGCTGACGGGTATCTGGATTGCACCTCGGAGGATACGATCGTTCTGCTGAATCGAGCATGGCGCTCATTGACCCCTTCCTTGCGAGTTTCTCAAGTGCTATTCAGCCGTCCAGGTTCAACATCATGCGACTTGATTTCAGAGGAGCTCGCTTACCCGCCACCTCAGATCCGCTAAGCTGCAAGTTGCCAACTACGTAGGCTGCCCCGATTATGAAGTCATGGGCATGGGAAAATGCTGCGGTGCCTTTCCGTAATATGTTTTATTACTTCAACATACACCTTCGGAAGATCTGCGTACTTACCTGGGGAGGAGCTCGAACCGAGTACACTCAACCCTTGATGCGGAGATGGGTCAAACACATCTCGCTGATCATCTGAGAGGCCTTGAGTGATCGACGTATGGGTCTGCGAGGCGAAGGCCATATCTAAAGTCTCATATATCAGTATTGATATGAGAAATTTTACCCAGTGATACATACTTTGGTGAGATGGGGTTGCGCTCACTGAGGGCAATGCGTGGCCAATTACGCCATCATCGGCTGGAGGGACGCGACGAACTGGTTCTATACTGCTGTCGCGGTACTGGACGCCTTGCGCTGAGCCTGCGGATCTGGATTCAGCCATTACTGCTGGATGCCTCGGCGCTGTGGCGTCATCATCCTTTGACGCAGAACTTTGAGAAGCAGAATTCTGTTCAGGAGAATGAATCCTCCTCTTAACCCGCCCTAAGAAAGGGTCAATGGCTTCCGCGGGCCTCTTTAGAGGAGGCATCGCGACCGGGAGGTTGTATGAGCAGGTGACGAGAAAAACCAGTCCTGAGAGTCTTTGTCATTCTCGCGGTGGGAGCTGGCATGGCAGTACTCCGGTTTGATTTGAGGCACATGATTCCTCCTGTACAAAGCCTCGCCATAAGTCTATGGCCAAAACTCTTAGAATGAGCTTGGAGGCAGCGTATGGGTCTGCAGAGAGTATATAGAGAACGATGGTTAAGCAAGGTTGTGGTTCGTGACGAGAAAGTGATGGTGATAAGGAGAAAATGTCAAACGATGAGCTCAGACACCCATGAAGCTAGCACGGCAGGTACAAGAAGGAAGTACTCTCAGCAGATGAATTCTGAAGACACAGAGCAACTAGTATAAAGACAGAAAGGGGTGGGGTTGAGTTTGCCGAGGCAGAGGAAGACTATATAGGGCTCGACACGGGGAGCCCCATCAACGAACGGTAAGACGAAGTTATGGGGGTCTCTGTCGGTGTGCCAAATCGCTGTTTCTCGTTTGTCATTTAGCTGCGCAATATACGTTTCTCGGGTGTGGATGACGAGTATACTAGCACTATTGGCTCTCTACCCAACAAGACAGAATAGAATGAGACTACATCGTCCAAAGAATTATCAGGTGCTTACCAGTGTAGCTAGCCACCGAATGAAACAAGCAAACTGACGCGTCTCGTATTTACAGATATTGGGATAATCAAGGAGGAAATCAAATCTCTCCAACGTCTCCATCAGTGTTGGTAGCGAGTCAATCGACACCCGAGGAAATGCCTCCCAACAAGTTGTGAACGAAAACTTGCAAAGAGCAGATATCAGATCCTCAGGTACAGTCATAGGCAAAGACCAGGCCGGTTGCGGCAGCGTCCGTTGGGCTAGGTTATATATCAGTAAATTATGCATCGTCGGAAGGAGGGTCATTACCTGAGTTTTGACATCGGTGACCTAACCATTCAAGGCCTTGATTAGCAACTTCGAGATGTACCGCATCTTCATCAAGCACGAAGCTCCCAGCGCGAACGCTGTCCTTCAAATAGTCAGAGAAGGAGGTATGATATATCTGTATACGCTCCTTGCTAGCTTTCAAGGCCGGAGGAATGGAGAGGACCGAATGTAAGTGCTGGACAGCTCGATAGAATGCGGCCTGATTGAGTCCAAGGAAGTTGGCAAGAACCGCAACAGTCAGGTATTTGTTGTCGTAAAACATAAGCACTCCGAGAATGCGTCTGGTAGTCGGAAGCACGACCTTCGAGATGTCGGAGAGAATTCGTGTGTACAACAAATCAAGGGCATAGAGGGGATTAGGGTCCTCCGAGCCTGGTCCTCGACCAGTACGTTCCAAGAACCGGAGACAGACGTCGAGTTGACCAGAAGGATCATCGTAATGTTGATCCCCGATGAATCGAATAATGAAGGAGACGAAACCGAGGTGGCCTGATGCACGATCGGCAATTAATTGAAGTTGGCTCTTGTTAGGCCATTCGTCTGGTACCTGGTCAGGATACCTTTTACGAATCTCCAAAAATCCCTTGGTGAGTATGCGCCGGGCATCCCTCTGTGCTTCGTTGTCATGAACCTCTAATTTCATTTCCAGACACACAGCGTTGCTATCATTGCTAGCGAACGCAGCTTTGATATGTGGCTCTGGACGACTACATATCATCCAGCGAAGCGGCAAGCTGGGTTCCTTGTACATATAGTGGCTGATCATCTTCACAAGCTCTGCCTGAGCGCCACGTTCCTTGCACTCGTCCAATCCATCAAGAACGACTAAGAGTGTCGCTTGAACGAAGGCACTACCGTTTGAGACGAGAAGAAGGAAAGGATCAACGATAAGGTCCTTGAACTGTGATTTCCGACTTCGATTGAGGGTGAGAGGGTCCTTGATTACTTTCTGGGTGACGACTCGCTTGTATTCCGGAACCTGCAATGCGAGTTGGTAGACAAGGGTGGGGATCACCACGTCGGGATCAGATCGATTGTGAGGTCTGGAGAAAAAGAAAACAGCGCCGAGAAGCTCCTTCTCTTTCAGTTCCTCTGCAACGGTTTGTGCGACCGCGGATTTTCCTACAGCAGCTGGGCCTGATAGCCAGAGCAGATGTCTAGATTCTTTCACGTCGGTTGCCCACTTGATGACGCGGTGGCGAAAAGCCCGACGAGTGTCTTCATTACATCTCGGGATATAGCCACGGTCCTTGGAGTCAAGCATCGCACTAGGTAATGCTTTCGCAGCAATTTCCCTAAGGACTGCACTGGGGTGAGCTAATGGATATAGCTAGCATGTAGTGACAACTCACAAGTGTGCTCTTGGCCTTCCGTCGTTAGGATTTCAGTCCGGCTGTTATCATTCATGTAGGCGTTCATGATAGTAAAATTGTGGGCATTGGAGAAAGATCCACCTGTGTGGTATTTCAGGCTGAGAGAACGTATGGATTAAGTTGATGAGATTACGGACCTTCTCGAGCTACTGCGCTCTGAAGATGGCGCACATCAGCAGAAGGGGAGGATGTCCCTCTGGGGTCCGTCAATGCCCGAGGCTGGTCTGGTCGAAGTGGAAGACAGTCGAATTAGCAGGCAGACAATGATGACGGTGACTCGCTGACTTTGGTTAACGGGCTGTGAGAGGGTGGTCGGATTCCGAGCACTAGATAGAGCTGTATGACTAGGATTCCAAGATCGTGATGCACCGACAAGGCAATTCGGGTCATTCCCATCACCATTGAGGTATGGTTCGTGCACGACCGATTGCATGGTGTATATTGGAGCGATGATGAAGCAACAGAGAACTCTGGGAATGAGTATGCCCGCCTCGGTTGGAAATGCAGCGTCGTAGATTCTGAACGAAGAGGGTCACCGTGGTATATTAGGTGGCTGTGCATTACTTTAGCGCTTCGGCGCCAGCGCCAGGGTGCGAAGCGGTCTAGCTAGGGCCAATGATCATCCTACCAAGGAATACAAAACCCATAGTACACCGTTATCACTATTGAATACACGTACAAAAAGAACAGTGAGAAAGAACAACATAAAAGTACAGTAGATCATGAACCGCCTCTATATGTGAATGAAAGCACCGTAGTGTCGCTAAAGCGGCTCTATCAAGTCTGACAAAACCTCCTCAGATACAACGGTATCAAATCCCAGAAGTTTCCAAGCGGCAGCCCTTTTCGGGAAAGCCTTACAATAGTCTTTCACCCTCTCCCTTGTCAATTCTTGAAACTCTTCACAAAACAGCTCAGCATTGCTCCATGGCTGAGTGGTCTTCAACACCTCGAGCCTCTCCTCCATCTCCAAAAGTCGCCGAACGTCAGCGGCGTCCTGCACATGCTTGCGGCGTTTATGCTCCTCAGTTGCCACAATATGATCTGCCCACCCTTGGAGCTTGTGTAGAAGTAACAGGGAGAACGGAACGAGGGGTATGTTCGAAATAGCGGCGATGCACCGACGAACGGAGTATGGGAAGAGGTCTGGGAGGTACATGGTGCCGGGTATGAGGATATCAACTTTACAGTCCTGCCCTGAATACCTTGATCGATAGTGGAGAATACGGTAGGGCGCGGCTGGGTCCCGAGGAAGCTTCAGGTAGAAACATTGGGGGTTCGGAGTCGACAATGAGTTTCTTTACTTCTTCAGCTGTACGAGGAGCATCAGGAGGTTGTAGGATAAGCATGTCGACATCCTGCAGTATCAGGTTCAAGAGTGGTCAGTTTCTATTCGGTCTACAGAGTATGTGTTAGGCTCACCTTAGGTTCTCTGAATGTACCATAAAGCTTGCACGCGAGGCTACCGAATACCGCCCCAGATAACCCATGTTTGTTCAACGCACTGAGAGTGGCATTCGCGGCTACCATCACAAAGTTCAAATGATCCTCCTTCCTCTTTGCCTTCTTCGAGAGCCTTTTCTCCTTTTGCTCCTGCTTTCGCGCCGCCTTCTCTTCTGGCGTCAGAATGACGTCCAGCTGCTTCTGGCTCGTGACCTGGGCTTTAGCCTTAGAGCTTTTACCAGCACCACGACGCATTCCATCATCATTGACAGGAGGAGCAACCATTCGCGGACGAGCCGAAGGCCTATCACGACGTTCTCTCCTTGCCTCGATATAGATCCTCACCGGTCTTTGCTCTTCACCGATTTTGATGTAGACACCACCTTCACCGCCTTGGGACTGGTTCATGCTGGCAATGATGGCTCGGCGAGCAACGTCGACAGAAGAGAATTCGACAAAGGCGCAGGCTTTATTGCAGACGACTTCGAGAGCTTGAGGAGCACCGAAACGGGCGGTGAGGGAGGTGCTGAGCATGGTGCTTGTCACGGGATCAACAACACCCTGGTGAGGAAAGGCATGAGTGGTGACCAAATGATGAGAGGGAGAGACATACCTTGATGAAGACTGCAGGAGTATTTACAGCTTGAGCAGCCTGATATGCAGGATGCTCGGTCTTGTTGGCAGAAGTAGAAGCGGGTGGAGGAGTGGAAGACCCCTCGGCGGTGGTGGTAGAAGGTGCGGGGGCAGGTGCAATAATGGGAGTTATTTCATGTGCTGCATGCAACTGAGAGCTGGATGGTCCTGGTATGCCTATTGAAATCGGGTTCGAGCTGTCGACTGTCGCTTTGACAAGGCGGTTTATTCTTGCCTGGTTAATTCTGTGTAAAGCCCCTTGTCTCGCCTGTTTGGATTCTAGAGCGATATCAGTACGAGGGACAGGAACCGCAATCTCAGAAGCTAGGGCTACAGCTTCTGGTTGCGATTCCCGTTTCTTTGTTCTTCTGGGAAGGGTACTGAGAGCTGGTGCTAGCAGTTTTGGGACCACTGTAGCAGAAGCTGAAGATGAAGCTATTGCATTATCTGCAGCTTCAGCATCTGTGCTCGGAGCAACAGGCCGTTTCTTCACTTTCTCTTCTGCGTTGATAGGAGGATTGGTCGGTTGTGACGACAGCGCAGGCTGAGGCTTGTGTCTGTGGCGTTTACGACGCTGCGACCGCGACAGCTTTTGCGCTGCCCCAGGTTGAATACCATCGGAGGAGAGAGCATTAGGCGAAACGGTTGTAGGATCCATGACCGACGAGGAAAGAAGATGACTGGACTCAACCGTAGCAATCGAAGTGGCGGTGCCGGTAAGCACTATTTTTAGATCCCGATCACGACGCAAATGTCATCTTTATTCTTGATGTTACGCAGACTCTGGTCAGCGTAGCAATCGATGAATCAATTAATGCATTAAACACTTTCCAGAGGACTGTGCAGGAGTCTGGCATTTGCGACCAACTTGCGACGGAAGCTCAATTTCAGTAACAAGCATGGGCAAGCTAAAACTACCCGATATCGATGTCAACCCTTCCGACAGATATATTGCGACTAAAGCAAAACACAAAACGCACACTACACCATCATCCTTTTGTCATCCTTACGAACTATATGTACAGCTATTATGATAAGCAAGAATAACGTAACGTACAAGAGATCACGGACAATCTCTTAGAAATGCGTCTCCATTTTTGCTATTCCGAAGGCTCTGGGCCGCTCACAATCAGGCCTATTGCAAAGCATTGCTCATGATGATGATTCCTCATAGCTATGTGCTACCGCAGACCATTTATTGCCATCAGCCCGCTCCCATTCGCCATTGCAGGGCCCCCTTGTTATCAATCCCAATGTACTTAGTCGACAACTTGTGCCGAGCTTAGTGATTCATTGAGTAATGTGCATATATGCTGTACAATTTGCGCCATCAACTTGCAACTATTCAGGTAAGACTATAAATGCAAGCGCATCGAGTTTGCCTCTCCATCACATTCGACGTTCAACCCCTGTCCTCATCCACTTACCGACTACACTAGTCAAATCAGCCTATGTCTTCATTCGCGATTAACAAAGCGGTACCTCATGCAAGGGAGTACTATCCTCTCAATGAGCCCGGGATTTCCACCGTCCTGAAAACTGTATGTCCTTCTCAGACTCAGTAGCCTTTTCTGGAACTAATCTCTACGGCAATTCCAGACTTTGAGGAAGCCTAAGCTATTCGAGCCCATCAGGCTTCGCGATGTAACGTTCAAGAATCGCATCTGGGTCGTGAGTACATTCCAACTAATACCACCTTACTAGTCTGCCTAGATATTCAACCACCTCGATAGTCGCCTATGATGCAGTGGTCAGCTGACGATGGTCATGTCACGGATTGGCATCTTGTTCACTACGGAGTAAGCGTTTTTACAGCTTCTGTTTTTGGGTATTAACATCCAACGTTTAGAGTTTTGCTACTCACGGAGCTGGCGCCGTTACGGTAGAAGGAACTGCTGTCCTCCCTGAAGGAAGACTTACAAATGAGGATGCTGTCAGTCACTCGTTCACCATACATATTCTCTCGTCCTCATTCCGAGTTTTAGGGACTGTGGAAAGACAGTCAGATTGCGCCATTTAAACGCGTAGTTTCGTTCGTCCAAGCTCATGATACCAAGATCGGGGTCCAGTTCGTACACTGCGGCCGCAAAGCCTCAACGCGTGCTCCGTGGGTGCAGGGAAAATTAGAGCCAGGCACTTCAGCCGTAGCGACCCGGGAAGAGAATGGATGGCCAGATCAAGGTATTATCTCTTCCCCTTCCATTTCAGGAAATATTCGCTCATAGTCCATTAAGTTTACGCACCTTCAGAAATCTCATATCATGAAAGAGTTTATCCGGATCCTCAGGCTGCAACAGAAGAGTACCTCAACAAAGTTGCTAATGCTTTCGTAGACGCCGCAAGGCGTGCCGACGAGGCAGGATGTAAGTAAATTGAATAAACTTTGAGGGTTTTCCACTTAGCGCTTTTTTCAGTCGACTTCATTAACATCAATGCTGGTCACGGCAGCCTAATACATGAGTTCTTGTCGCCTCTCAGTAACATTCGCTCCGACATCTATGGAGGCCAATCCCTAGAGAACCGTCTCCGCTATCCTCTGCACGTCATCGAGAAGGTTCGTGCTGCATGGCCTGAGCATAAACCTCTCTTTGTCAGGATTAGCGCGACAGACTGGGCAGAAGGACCCGAGAAAGACGAGACCGGAAAATGGCTCCAGTGGGGTGTTGAGCAGAGCACGATATTTTCTGAACGACTCCAGAAGATTGGAGTGGATCTGGTTGACGTTAGCACAGGTGGGAATTGGCAGCAGCAAAAGATCCCTGTCGGGCCTGGCTACCAGGTATGCGCAGCTCTCACTCGTCATCATGGATGTACTGTTGTCTGACACAAAAGTTCAGGTTCCTTTCGCTGCTGAAATCAAGAAGGCGTTGCCCAACCTGGCCATCAGTGCAGTTGGAGCCATCACCGAACCCGAGCAAGCGGAGAACTACCTGCAGGAGGGCAAGGCAGACGTGATCTCTATGGCTCGTGAGCTCTTGAGAAATCCATCGTGGCCATTATATGCCGCACGTCAGCTCGGTGTCACGATCAAAGCGGCGAACCAGTACGAGGGGGCATGGATTGGGCCTATTCCAACTTCGACGACCAGACCTATTCTGAGAGATTGAACATATTGACCGACTACATCGTACATGATTGTTCTGCATATTATCCTAGACGATTTGATTTAATATATATCATTATTGCATTCCAGAAAATCAAACACTATGAGACTTTGATCAGGATCACCTTCTGCAGTTGCAACCTTGCATTCCCGTCGACTCTTGCTACCTGCGAGGCTGCAAAGTTTTTTCGTTGTCCGCTTCATCTAACAGCTTTTAAGTGGCCAAGTTGACAAGTGAATCGTCGCCGAGGGCCGACCCGTCAAACTCGAGCTGACGCCGAAGACTGAGTATTATTTATAGTGAGAACGACATGAATGCCAGTCAGGCCGAGATTGACATTTCAGAGGAGCTGTACCATTCCTAACACGCCTAGATTTTCGACACAAGCTGGCTTCACAGTCAAGTGATTACCATCAAGAATAGATAATACTAGAGGCAGTAAACCCGAGGGCCGACTTGAAGAAGCATTTATACCGGCTAGCGGTCTCGGAATAGAGGATGAGGGTTTGAGGTTTCATATAACCAGATACAAGCGAGGAGTTGATCAGGATGTATGATGATGCTGATGAGCAGATTGTTGACTAACACAAGACGGACAGTACTGCCACGAGACAAATGATTGAACTCTTCGAAGAGTTGGTCGACAACGGGCCGTATCATTTGGATGTCCTACGGGCGTTCGTGGGGGCGGTTGGATAACGGAAGAAGAGTCCTCATTGGTGTGCGACCGAGTCCATCGTGAAGGGGGTGGAATACGGTCAGCCACATTCGGCGCGGCGAGCAAGAGGCGAGCATATGCAACAGCGTAGTTTGAGTCATCCACACTGAGGCCATGAAGCGCTCTAACAAGCTTGTCTATGTCCTTTTCTTGCTTGGGCATCGTCTATCCACGATTGTTGGCGGGTTTCGGTGGGAGGTCTGATAAGAAGCACCCACCGAGGGGTCACGGAAGACATGTCGTCCAGCTTGAATCGCCTCCCGCCACGTCGGGATCAACCTTTCATTATAAGCGAGATCAACAGACGCCATATGTCGCCCTAGAGCCTTCCTCGTAGCGTGCGGCAACCCAGACCAGAACAAAAAATCCCTCTCGGCCCTACTTATGGCTTTAGCATCCACCAGTCCGCGTGCTATGTTGTCGAAATCGTTCCAGTACTTCGCGAACTCGTCCAAGTTGCCCATTGGCCCAGAGCAGTGGTCCCGAGACAGCTTTTCCAGGTCAGAAAGTGCCTTATTTGCTGGATGAGAGTCTGTTGTACCCGAGACATCGGATGGTGGCATGCTGGTCTGGGTTCAAAATGTTGAAGTGTCAATCAAGAGCGGTTACTAGACTGCCCACGGCGTGATCGGCCCGATCGGCGATCATTCGATCAGGCACCTCAACTGTGCATTGACCTCTTCCGACTTGCATCGGTGCTGGTTGCACAAAGCCATACCCTTGGCTCTCATCCAGCCAGAATCCAGTGAAACCGCAAATAGTATCCACGTGTAAATATGGCTTCGCTATCTTTAGACGCTAGTTGCCTTTCAGCACTCTTATTCTTTTTTCCGAGTCCTACTCGATTAGTACTGCCATGGAACTCACCCAAATAACTTCTAAGATCCAGATAAAGGGAGAGCACAGGTTTGATAACGTACCGCAGAGCCTTGTAGATCCAATGAGCCAGTCGAATAAACAGCGATCCAAGACTATGTGCCGAAAATTTAGGAATTAGGTTGAGGGGGATACGGATTGATCCATACACACTGCACTTTCCTTGATCCCATCCCAGAGCCTGATCTTCTAGGCTGTCAGGTTTCTACTGAGAAAACTCACACAATGACAGGAAATGAAATGGAAGAAGCCCCACGGGCAGAAGGGATATGCATGGAGATTACTCAGGTACGGGCGTAGTAGACTTCTTGACTGCAACACACCGTGAAGATTCTGGAACGAAAGAAATCGAAGAAGTTGAAACGGTAAGATCAGATGTCCTGCTCACATGAAGCCAGACACGATAGCACCCTCACTCCACAACGTTCACATACGCCGTCAGCCACGGGACAACACCTCAGTAAGCTTGCCTCATGGTCGGAGGCGTAAACGCCGGCCGGCAAATTCTGTCTAGTGTATCACGATGATCGGGGTTCGCATAAATAATATAAGACAGGTGTCTATTTCGTGTCGAGTCAAAAGGTATCAGCATTCGGCTACTCAAGAACCCACTGCAGGTGATAAGTCAAATTTATACGTTTCACTTTTCGGAAGGGCATAGTAGTAGGTGCAGCTCCTTGTCCCAAGATCGTGTATCTGGTCCCTTGGCGGGACAAAAAATAACAGAACATTCTATCCATGCTCTATCTGCCAATCCACTTCAACGATCGGAAAAGCAGTGCTCAAATCCCCACTCAACGATATCACCTACGGATCAGGTCATATAAGCCCGCTCTGAGTAAACGATCTTATCATCCAGGGTAGCATCACCTACCAAATCAAGCCACCCGCCTCCGCCTTTCTCAAGCGCTTTTCCAGAAGCAGAACGAACCCTCGAAGTTTTGATTAATGATTGTCGGCTAACCATTCCCGTCATGTCTGCGCCCATCGATACCGGACTTGCCCACGCCTTCGACAACACTCCGTTACTTATTGATGCCTTCTGTATCAATACACCCTACGCGTGTACCTGTGTAAAACGCGAATCCGCTTACCTCTGAGTGAGAAATATCAACGGACGCATCAGAAAGAGATCAACGCACCCTACATTCCTGCGGGAATCGAAGCTATATCTCTGCGAGTACCGCTCTACGACGACACGCGATTTCTCAGAGTCTCTGCTCCATAGATGCATCAGCAACAGCGCCACAAGAACTCATACTCCCACTCTTCCTTTAAACACCGGTATGTAAGAAGAAGAAACAACAGATGTGATAGAAGTCTGTCAAGTATCTCAGACAAGACCCCTCGAAAGTTCTCGAATACTCCCAAGCCGTAAACGACAGCTTGGCTCTCTCTCAACTCTCTCTCGAGCCCAAGAATCTCGGTGTGACCACCCCACTTGATGATCCCCAAGCAAAAATGTGGGGTTGGGAACCGAAATGAAAGAAAACAAGAGTGGCATCAAGCTTCTCCCGTAGGTACAGTTTGCTTACTTTAGTAGTATCACCCTCGAAGCTTCGATTCGAAAACACCCTGATGATAAACAACCACTGTACAATGTCAGTCTTCCCTCCCATCTCCCTAGCTCGCAGTGACAACGGATTTCAGACTCAGCTTTGACAGTAGTATAGAATCAGTGGTCATGTTGACAGTTACTGTGACTTATTTATCAGGACTCCAGCCTCATGTCCAAGGTCATGCGTGCACGCCGAAACAGCAATTCAGAGTCCGCAGCCTTCTCCCGCTCTCCCATCATTCAACCGCATGCGAAGCATTCACAAGTCCCTTCAACCAAGTGTGAACAGTCTATAATCCAGGGTCACTAATCAACCTGATAATTGATTGCTATACCCCTTTGTTACAACTAAAGTAACTAGTACAGCCATTTCCGGTGTGAAGATGAACATTCGAGAGCCTTCCTAAGTAACTATCATCCCTACTCCGATTCGCCGTACATACCCTCTCTTCTCTTCTCACTAGCTCCAAAGTTCTCTCGGACTCTCACAACGAGTTAGATAAACAATCAACAATGGCTCATATGATCTATATCCCACCTCCGTATCGGAACACTCCCAAGCGTTGAACTCATCCACACACCCATGTAGTATGCGCTTTGAATCAAAGAAACCAGGTCAACCACCCTCGTCGTAAACGAAGACCGCGACCCCTCGTTCCCTGATCAACCACCGAACCATCCGCATAAAAAAGAAACAACGAACAAAAGTCGAGCAAAAGTCCAATCCCACCCTACAACTCTAAATAGACACGTCCCTTAAACAAACTCATCTCCTCCGGCGCTCCGACCAACCGGTACATACCAAGAACTCCAGGGATACAGTATCTCAGGCTGTTCGTTCCATATCACCGTAGTATCAGAGTCTCCCTTGCAATCATCTCCAATCACTCAACCGTCATTCCGAGTCCGACGTACTTCGATCGTGTAAGAAAGACACCCTTATTCGAAGACCTCCTGATTCCTTTTCATTGTCACATCAAAGTCAACAAACAAACAGTCAATTGTATTCCCATTCGAGGGAAAAAAAATCTATGTACACAAACAAAAGTACCTACTATTCTACGTAGTCAAAAATATACCAACACCAATCCTCCTCATGAAGAAACAGAGGAGGATCTTTTTCAAGAAACGGCGCTAGCAGAAGGCCAGCAGAGAATTCGTGAGAGGAAAGGAGGACATGACGATAGAGAGAAAAGGATACCTAATGCAGACTGACGAGACCGAGACGATGAGATGATACAGGAAACAAAAACGTTAACACTGCAGACACAAATGAATCAAGAGATGTACGAAAACCGAGAGTGAAACGGAATGCATATACGACAAAGACATCACTGATAAAGATAAACCGAGAGAGAGAGAGAGAGAAAAGCTGAAAATTGTTCATAATGTGTACGATCCAAATTATATACTGAGGAATGAAGCAGAGGGTGGCGTGTAATTGCGTGTATATGTGTCGAGAGAGCCGAGTGCGTTTGTGCGTTTGCGTTTTGCGTAGTATGGTGTGCATAAGTATGGTTTGCGTGAAGTGCGGTGAGGGTGCGGGCGCGTGCAGGAGTGAGGTAGCCGTGAAGGGGGATAACAGTCATGTCGAAAAACGAGCGTAACGAAAAGCGAAAGGTGGGGTATGAAGCCTATTGTCCATTCAAGCCAGGTCAAAAAAAAAAAATCAAACCAACCCCTCAGGGAAAAACAATCGAAAAAAGTCCACATCAAATCAAACAACCAGCCCCCTCCCTCCACTCTTCCCATTCCCCTTCCCACTCGACCCCTCCGATTGTCTAGGACCAAGCGAAATAGGACTCGGTCCCTGCGCAAAACACCACTGCTTAACAACAGCCTGGTATATCAAGTCCGAATGTCCATTCGCTGTCGCAGTCGGAGTAGTCTCAGAAGATTCGTCCGTAGACCCAGATGATGAGGTGGAGGCAGTGGAAGTGGTGGAGGAAGTGGATGTGGACGCGCCAAGTGGTATAGGCGACGTCCATCCACTCGACCCTACTTTCGACCAATCTCGCCTAGGCTGCGGACTAACCACACCCTCATCACCACCCTGCACCACTTTCCTCTCGCCCTTCAGTGGCGATGGAGACCGCTTCAAAGGCGACACATCCCTCTTCACAGGACTACTTCTCCCACTCTCAACCGGCGACGACGTCAACGAACTCCCTTTGCGTACAGGCGAGCTCGTACTCTTCTCTCGAATACCAGCTAACATCCTTTTCACCTCTTCTGGACTTTTTGGTGTTTCGCCGAGAGGGCCGAGGCCGTTGAGTGCCCATGGGAAGTACGATTCTGTACTTGCGCTGGGGGTGGCGGAGTCATCGCGCGAGGTTTTGGGGGAAGTGGGAGGAGAACGCGAAGGTCGTCCTGCGGCAGGATAGGAGAAGGATCGATCGTGTGCTTGGAGTTGATGTGCATGCACACTCGGGTGGTGGTGGTGATGTCCATGTATCATCTCCCTCCTCTTCGTCAATCCAGGATTAACATCCCTTTCCCCACGAGACCCAAAAGCGTATTCAGGTAGAGTGGAAAACGGTGGCGAAGTGCCCATCTCCAACGGGCTTAGCACATCACTACGAGAAGGTTGATGCTGTCGAATATCAATAGGCATCAATCCTCCTATCGTAGGTGTGGATTCGACACTGGATGCATTGGATGATGAAGGTGATGTTGACGAGGAGGAAGAAGAAGAGAATGTAAGGACGGGGATGGGGTCCGCTGTGATTCGAGCTTTTGAAGATGGGGATGTAGGGAATCGATACTCTGCACACAAAACGCGTCAATATTTGATTCAACTTGAAGAGGGATCAGCGCACCTTGAGTTTGTGCCTTACCAGTAGGCGGTGAAGGCGTCCTCGACCTGACATTAGTGGGCGTCTTCAAGCTCTCCTCATCGCTACTACTCTCTTCCTCATCCTTCTTCTCCTTCTCCGTCTGCACCGCAGTTGTCGGAACACCAACGTGCGCAGGGAGCCCTCCAAATACTTCCATTCCTTCCTTAACACCCTGAGGAGCCTCAGTAGGACCAGCTGACGATGGTGCAGGGACATTGGGGCTAGTGGTGGTGGCAGAAGAAGGCGTTGTAGTACTCGGGGCCGCATAGTTCCTCAAGTTGAGCTTCTTCAGACGAGAAAGCGTAGTCTGAGCGACTAGATGCGCATGTTCCGTCATCGACGCGGGCAGTGGGGTCGTATATGCAGTGGTCGGGGTCATCACTGGGCCAAAAGACGCTAAATCAAAAAATGAATTTTTTTTAGAAAGTGTAAATTATAATGACGTACGAGGTGACGACACTGCGAAAACTCGACCTCGCTGTGGGAGTTGCACGGATGGTGTTGTCGTTGTCGATGCTGACGGCGTGGGTTGAAGGACTTGTTTAAATACGATTTTGTAGTTCCTTCCCTTGTTGTTGTCCCAACTCTCGATGGGGCCAGTAGAAGGTTTAGCGATATATCGAATGACGAGGAACATCTTGCGTTTCGAGAGATTCGCAGCGTAGTCTTCGAGTCTGATCATAAACCGGAATCTGTCCCACTGGGGAACACCGCCGTCTGAGAGGGCTTGAGCGACATCGCCGTAGGTAAGAGATGATGAGGACATGAATTCGGTGGGGAGAGTATGAAGAGAGGTAGCGTGTCGGGCCGACACTTCCGAAGTCGTTTGCCAGTCGTCCATAGTGAACCGCACGGCAACTTGTTTCTCGTACGCAAGATTGCGCACAAGTAGCGTCCCCGACAGAGACTGGGGAGCACCGGATGTGGACTTGGGAGAGTATGTCAGACTCTCGAGATAGGTGTTTGCGTAGGGCGGAGGATTCTTCATCGGCACCGTAGACGATTCCGCCTCGTCAATCTCGTACTGGATGGACTGGGGTGGATGATGATGGTGGTGGTGACCAAGGGGCGACTTGGGGAAAGCCAACGAAACAGCCGTCGCGCCTCGAATAATCCCAGACGATCCTGTTGAAAGCTCGCCCTCCGTCTCCGTCTCGGTATCCTCCCCATTCGGCTTGCGCAATAAGTTCGCAGGCTTCGCACTCCGCTTGAACAACCTGACCGTCGCCATGCCCTCCTCATTCGCCGGGAAGTGCA
>JANIEX010000680.1:0-22785 GCA_027627405.1 Leucocoprinus birnbaumii
AAAATGCACGATCTTGATTCACATTCCATACAGCAGACCAATCTTTTAGTTTTAGATGTATATTAATCGATTTAAATTCTATAGAACCTATTTTGAGCCCTTTATGCACTTGTTATAACTATACGGAAATAAGAAACAGAGCTTTTCCCCTCTGTATCTGCAGATAATCTGCACATCTGCGCTAATCCATCCGTCCCTCATCTGTTACGGCACTTATCTGTTGAACAGATACCAGATACGTAACGTTACAATCCGTGACAGTCCCTACATGAGATCAAACCCGCCTACAGGACCCGTAATACTCACAGCATCAGAAGCATTTGCTAGCTGACTTTTCTAAAGAAAGATGAAACGCGCCCTGGTCGGTGTTGTCGGTCCAACGAGGTACAAATCAGGAGCATCAAGATCCGACCCTACAAAGAAAGCTTTGATGATTGACACCAACTAAATCAGTATATGAGGTTACCAAAAGCAAGTAACTACCTTAATGAACAAAGGTGTATCAAGTATATATATCAATCGTCCAAAGCACAGCCATAGACCTCCTTGGCGACTTTTCTCCAGTTATCCTTGTTCACGGCGAACTCTTGAGCATAGTCGACTTCCAAGTGATGAAGCCGCTTTCCCACTATGACAAGACTGTGGAGTGGTTCGCCGAAATGTTCGGCTGGTTGTTGTGAAAGTTCGGTCAGAGTTCCGGCGACGATGCGTTCGTGACCGTCTCCGCCTCCGACTCGGGAAAGTGCGATTGCGAGTGTTGAGTCTGGTGAGAGAATTCCTGATTGCCGGGACTCTTCGACTTCGATGAGTTGAGAAACGGCTAGGGGGATGGACATATATCTTGGGGGCTCGTATATTTTCCGTCCACTAGAATAAATGGCTGTTTAGCTCCGGTTGGCAAGGGATCGCTTTATGAGCCTATAACTTACCGTGCAAGGTTCTCTTCGCTTTGTTCCTTGACTTTGATATCTAGAAGCACAAGGGTGTGCATGCCAAGGTCGACATTTTCCTTGATCCGATCGTAAAAGCTATCGGGTTTCCAGGTCTCGGTGAAGAACACGAGAGAGACCGTCTGCCCGAAGTTGTATAGCTGTAGACCACATGCGCCGACGGCATTCATGATAGAAGCGTTATGGATTACCCGAACTGGAATATTCAGGGAACGTGCACGCAGAATTATATCTGTGTGCGTGGTAGCACTGAATTAAGAAACATGGGGAAATTCGAATTCGAGAGAAGAAAACGGAAGCGTGAGTGAGTGAATGTGGATGTCGTTATCGCGGTTCCGCGGATGATATGACATGATGACATGCAGAAATTGGGTTTGACATGGGATTTTTGGGATGGTAAGGAGATTTGTGATGATTATCAGGGATTTGTGAGCTGGGAACTTGGGATGATCGCCGTGACTCACCCGAAAGGGTCACCAACAACTAGCAGCGATACGTCCTCCTTGTCAGCATTATGCAGGATCTCATCACTCTGGGTTTCCACCATATCACGATCGGCGAGGATTACTGATTTTTCGTAGAAGGCTTCCTTTAGAAAAAGGCATGGGTAGATGTGCTTGAGAAGGTTTGCGGGTTAGACGGACCAGACGTTCCTTCTGGACCATGAGGATGCTCGTGTAAGCTTCTAGATACACCCTGGTCGAATTTCGTATGGCCTGGACGATGGTCAATATTCTGCCTACGTCCGTGCAGATCAGTTACCTCGAGACCGCGCACAGTGATATCCTTCTCGTCCGAGAGCCCGAGGCCGACGATGTAGAACATGGAGGGAGAGGAAAAGATTAGATGGACTAAAAATAGCTGCGGATCAGGTGAGGTCGGGGAGCTCGGTGTGACTGATCGCCCAGGGTCACTGTTAACTCGGCTTCTTGCCCTCTCCCTTGAAAAGCTCAATGTACGTCCCCCAGTCCTTCCTGTCCGCCCCATGCGACGCTACTCTAACAGACCCTCGCGCTCCTTTTACAGGACTCCCCTTCTTACTGATGAACTGCCCCTGGATATCCTCCCCCTGATACTCGAAGGACTCAGCTCTCGACAGGACTTTCATGCCTGCACTCTGGTGAACAAGACGTTCAACAGGGTGGCCACTCCTCTGCTCTATCGTGAGCTCAACTCTAGAACGATACCCCAGGTGAGAACCCTTTGGTCTTGATAGAGCGCCATCCCATGCGAGCGTTGATCGTGCACCTCGGCCACTCGGATTTACCGTTTAAGCCACCCAAGGGGAAATTGCAAGGGGAAATTGCCTTTGTTCTCGAGGCAGAACTACATACCCCCTCGTCTTCGATGCTTTCAGAGCATTTACCTTGCAGCCCAAAGGGCGTTAATGAAGTCGTCTGCGGAGGGCTGATCGGTTTATAATCAAGCTTTGACTGACGAATTCTTGAGCGCTCAGTCTCCGCTACATCATCCTGCATCAACCTTATTGAAACGCCCCCAACTTGCCAAATATGTCCGACACATTACCGAAACTGGTGAGCTGCGACTGTCCCTTATGACCCGGCAGATGAAGCTAAGAGCTTAACAGGTTCAGTGCACCGGAACCTCCGCTCGCGCTATCCGACGATGATGGATACCATTCTGCGCGCCCTGACATTGTGCATCAATCTCAGATCGTTAACATGGACAGACGACTCTTCAACTACCGACGATACCTTACTCTCCCTAATAGAGGCCATCCGAAAGCACAAACACCCCCTAGAAAAACTCACGATTCGGACTCATAGTGATCTCGGCGCCGAAGTCTGGGAACAGCTCAATACCTTAACAGGACTACGAAGCATCAGCTTATGGTGTATGGAAGGTCCACCGAGGGTTCTACAAGGCTGGAGCGAACCCCTCGGACCAACTCTCACTCACCTGGAGCTAGGCGTCAGTGTGTTTCCTTGTCCTCCTGCTGAATGTACGTCTCAAATCTTACCTCCATTTTTCCCCGTGGTATCCCGTTTGTTAAAATTCAGCGCTGCGCCGGCGTACCGCCCACCATCCTTGTAACAGTTCTCAGCCACTTGCCACTTCTCACGAGTCTTCGCCTTAAAGGCGCACCAGCAACCTCTATACCCACCATCCTCACATGTCTTCCTAATCTCAGAGTACTCGATACCGAGTATCTACCTTCTTTCCGTGAACCTAAGGTTCAGTCTCCTGATCAAATGCCTGTATTGGCTTCGTTGACTGTACGAACCAATACGATTGATACCTCCGGGAAGCTGTGGTCTTGGATCAAAGATATCATTCCGAACCCTGGTCTCGAGAGGTTCAAGTTACACGCTTTCACGATGACAGGCGAAATTAGATCCGGATCTGGTGCTGGGACGATGGTACCACGGATGTTTTTGTTGGATCTTGCAAAGGTGCATGGGGATTGTTTACGGGAGTTTGACATTGGGAATGTCGAGCTTACTATGACCGACGTGCGTTGTGTGAAGGCTAGTTTTCAGAAGCTGGAACTCTTGGCGTGTGCAGTTGCTGTTCCTGATGTGGTAAGTTCATACAAATTCTGATCTATCTGTCATCGTCGCTGAAGAGAGGGAAATTTCAGTCGGCTATACATCTCATGATACAGGGCGCACAGAACCTCCACACCTTCATTTTCGATGTTCACTGGATACCTTATGCCGCTCAATTTGGTATAACGTTTATACGTCCTAGCCGAGTTGCATCTAATGGTGGAATGACATTCACGATTGAGGATGCTGTCGATATGATGCATACACCAGAAAATCCGAATCTCAGGACCATTGGGATAGGAAAGCAACAATTTGTTGTGAGTCGCTTTTCCGTTCAATCTAACATGTGTTGATTTGTTTTACGTTTTACGTCGAATAGGGTAAATGGGTTCTTGTAGAAGGAGAAAATGGTAAAGGTATTCCAAAATTCGAGGTGTTCACGGATGTCAAGACGGATCTGAAATGGATCCCTTGAAGTTCGAACGAGAGATCTCATTATATTCATACGCATACCATGGTTGTATTTCATTGGGTTTCTGGCTGTCATTATCATTGGCATGTAGCAATATATTCGCCTAAGATTTATTGGAAAACAAGATTATGTAGATAAGTTATCACAGCAGTCTATAAGTGAGCATCCGATTCGTTTAGATATCCACCCTGAAAATCATGAGTTAAAGTGTTCGACTAGAGGTTGAGCTTGAACTCACTTAAGGACATGACGGTACTTGACTTTACCCTCTTTGACATTCATGACGGCACGGTTAGCCTCTTTCACTGTGAATGCTCATCAGCAAACCGTCTCTCGAACAAAGGAGAAAGTATTGAATGCTTACTGGGTAATACCTCGATCCAAGGCTTGATTTGTTTCTCAGCAGCGAGTTTCAACATCTCAGTTGCCTCTTTCTTGCTTCCACTAGAAAGGGTATTGAGTCAGATCGATCCAACGAAAAGTGACAACAATCAGGATGAACGACGTACACATGGCTTCCGCCGAACAGGGCACCGTTTCCAAGGAACACTAACACAAAAATAAAAAATTCAGAGCCAATCCGAGACTTGAGGGTTAGATAAAAGCTTACCAGTAGCGTTGAACGCAGGGAGCTCTTCGTCGGGGATACCGACCATGATGAAGCGACCATGGACCTTGAGAAGGGGAACGATAGTCTCCCAGTCGACAGCAGCTGCCGAATCAACGGTGCTCTTCGAAAAAGTTGGATGTGAATGAGTAAGAAGGCACTCAAGAGTTCAAGGTGAGAAGGATACTGACGATGATGAGATCGAGAGAACCTCTCAAAGCCTCGTCGTAGCCAGGCTCACTGGTGACTACGAATTTTGTGGCGCCCATTTTCATAGCATCGTCCTGAAAGAGTTTTTAGTCAGCTCTCTAGAAGAGAGGAGGGATGGGGCAGGGCTACGTACTTGTTTTCTGTTAGAATGAGAGAAGACAACGACTTCTTCGCATCCGAGTGCTTTCGCGAACATGACACCGAAATGACTACCCGTACTCTTGGTTAGATTTATCATATTTATGGGTAGGTACGACGTACCCAAGTCCACCAAGACCAATGATACCAACGCGTTTTCCAGGTCTAAGATCACACTTAAGTTTATCGAGGCACTATAGAGTGACTTGTGAAGTGACGTACCCAGCACCGCCTCTGACGAGAGGAGAGTACATGGTGAGACCAGCACAAAGCATAGGTGCAGCATCTTCGAGCTTCAAAGCATCGGGAATGGGGAAGACGAAACGTTCGTGTGCACGAATGGCTGTTGCGTAGCCACCTTGGGAGAGTGTACCGCACTTCGGGAGGCGTTGCGTTAGTTGGGTGGATGGTGTTGAGAATAGGAAGGGGGGACGTACTTCAGGATAGAAAGAGTTGTAGGTATGGATAGGTTCTTCGCAGCTGGTAAACAAGTATGTAAAGTTAAATCAGACTCGGTAGGTGCCAGATAGGAGCTTACTATTGCTCGTCGTCATTGTCGCAGCGGCTGCACTTCAGGCAGGAGCAAATCTGGGCACTGTATATGAAGTATTTCAGCGACTTTTTATCCCTTCGACACGGCAGGACCACTCACCCAACACCCGCCCTGTCTCCAACCTTGAATCCCTCAACTTTAGGACCGACACGGACAACAGTTCCAACGATTTCATGGCCGACGATCAAGGGCTAATGCATTTGTCAGTAACCAAAAGTAGGAAGACGCGTTGAGATAACCAGACTTACGAGGTTTGGCGCGCCCCAACCACCAGTAATGGTATGAACCTAGGAAGCCAAAGAAATTCAGTAAAGAAAGCGTGGTGACGTCCAGCGGCAACAATGATACACACATCTGATCCACAGACACCACAAAACTCTACTTTGATGTCGATATCGTATTCACCAGCAGGTTTGGGTTTGAAGTCAATGACCTTGAATTCGTTCCACTTTTGAGTGTCGTGGATACTATATAACGTAAATCATTCGCGTCAGAGACTGAAGTGATCGGACCAATCATATTCAATTAAACGGATCAGCAAAAAAGAAACATACGCGTAGCCTTTCCATTGAAGTTCTTGTGAACCGGACATAATTTTTGAGTAAGATATGAGTAGGGAGAGGGAGAGGAATGTGAGGAGACGGGGTAGGGATTTTTTTCGGGCTCCTCATGAGGACCAAAATCNCGGCTTTTTTATAATACGCCCAGATGGAGGGGAAGGTGGAGTTTCAAATCGCCTTGATCAAAAATCAGTTGTTCCGGTCACCGTACCGCGGTCCGGGTAGAGAATGGAGGGTTATAAATCAGTTATGCTTTCCCCGGAAGCAGCAGGAATCGGAAGCAAACGTCATTACTTACTATTGAGTAGGGAGAGGTGTGGAGGGTGTAAAGGATCGATGCCACTATGTATCCAACAGTCGATAAGTTCATGTTTGGTGTCAGGGAGAAAGGTACGGTGGTTTAAATTCGAACCATACCAGGAGTCGACGTTGCTTTGGAATGAGCCACAGCGTAGACGTATGAGTTCCAATGAATTGAGTTATAGAACATAATAAACTTGCTCACCTATCCGCTGTGCTAATTTTATCGATTGAAGCAAATTCCACCCTAAAGCACCATGGTCCCATGGGCTGAGGCCTTGCATCGAGTCTAAAAGTGGAGGTATCCACGATTTCCCCATGCTCAGCTCCTGACCTGAAGCGGGAGTATGCTCTAAGGCGGGACAGTTAACTATTCATGCCCACACTTACTGCCTCAGGAAGAAATCATGTGAGAATGGGTTTATGTTCAATGGTCGTGGTTTTGTTCGTATCCGTTCGTAGCGAAATGTAACATGTAAAGTGTTATTGCTGAATATCTGGATAATGACATCACTGATTCGATCAGTGCTGATCTGATAAACGGGTTTAGGCCTCAACTTTCAAGCGATCTGAAGCGCTTCTGAAGACTGTTCCTCTCCGCCATCAGCGATTTCACAGTCTCTTCCCTGGCTGAATTGCAGAGCCCCCAACCGTGAACGTTATAGCAACGAGATTCCCGTAGTTAACTCTGATCTCATNTATCTTGTGGTCGTCATTGCCTGCCCATCCCCGAACTTGTTGACGGTTACGATGCTTGGGCTCCCTGAGGATGTGATTATTGAGATAATGGGCCACCTCTCAGTGCTGGCTGTAATCAATTGCAGAAAGGTGAGCACTCTGATGAGGAAGTCATAGCCTAACTCATGACCCTCTACCCTACTTCCTCCTAGGTCTGTCAAAAGCTGTATGAGCTCACAAACGATAGGCATCTATGGGTCACAATCTTCTCTCGAACAGAAGGAATGCTTCGTCCGAGAATCGACCCGTACCAAGAGCTTACTGCAGAAATTGGACGTGTCTTGGTCAAAAGCGAGCTCCTGGATAAGAAATGGCTGTCTCCGAAGGTGGTCCCGTGTAGTGCCGCTATTCCTCTATCATTTCACGCCGATAGCGCAGCAGATCCGACAGCACTGCATGGAGAATACATCGTATATCGGACATCTGTATTCCCAGATAATACCAAGTTCTACTGGTTCCGTCTCTCTGACATGGACAATTCGCCTTATCTGGTTTACGAGATTCCGGCCAGGGTCGTTTTCAGAATACAAGCTGTGCATGAGCTGGGGCTCTTCTGCATTGTATATGGTGAGTTAATAACATCGACATGGTGCGTATGACATTCCTAAATTTCCATGCTTCTAACAACCTAGCCATATAGGACTCTTCTGGTTTTCGAAATAAGCGACGTGAATAACACCCGCCGCCCCGACCTCAATGCAATATTTGACGTCAGCCTCAAGCCCGACGTCTTCATCATGTATTTGTACATTAGTTTTCCATTTGTGTACTTTTTTGGACACAAGCCGGAAGTTTCCTCGGAGGTTTACTTGCAAATTGTCAACTTTGAGAGACAAGAACGCAGAACCCTCTCACTAGCAGACAAGGTACTTAACAACCAGAGCCTTCCTAACAACGTATTCTTACCAATTGAAACGGAGTCTAGGCCAACTTCGGGAGAGGCTACCAGACATATTCAGTTTTCCTCTACAACTCTCATATACTCCAGGTTTTCAGCATCGAACAAGATACTTGCGTCGAGGTCTTTGATTGTGCAGATGACATTCCTGATCGCCTAGACAATATCATAACCGACCCAAGTTTTACAAGCTCAATCCCTGGCGGCTCAGATTTAGGGTGCCGTATTTTTAGCCAGCACACAAACTCATTCACCATAGTCGGATTCAGTACCCTCGACTCCGAGCCACCGTCTGTCCGAGTCCGTGCCTTGTCCGTCCATTTATACGATGCTAAAGAATGGTCGGTGGAAGAACTCCAGTCCCTTGACATTCTAGGAACATTGTCGGATTGGGTCTTACCTAGTTGCTATCAAGCTCGGACAAGATACGCGCTCGGTATATTGTTGATTGAGCGACCGAAGGCCGAACAGAAGTCTGGAGGATACACAGGTACTAGCTGGAAGTACGCATGCTATGCTCTCCGCGTGGAGATCCCTGACCATCAATCGGACGGGGAACCGCGAAGTCAGAGTGCTCTTAGCGTCACGCTGATAGATTTTCTACCTGAGGAGGGGCAAAAGGATATACCGGCACGTATCATGGATTTTGATCCAGTTCTTGGCGTGGCTCTTATATCTTTTGAGGGATCCCAAGAGTCAAGCTACCTGGTTAATTTCTGAAAGCGTATCCGATCGAGTTCTTGATTCATGTCATTTGCTGAAAACCCCGAATAGTATTTGATAAAGTGTATACCCCACGACAACGATGCAAAAACAACAACATAAAGCTTCATTTGTTACCCCAACATGACCGATACCGGGATCACAAAATGCCTCAGTGAAAGGATGTCTCTTCTCAGTGCGAAGAATATAGGAACACTCTTATAATGAGCATGACCCATGGATCAACGTCTTCACGCCGTATTACGCGGAAGATAGTGATTGTATTGTACTCGCATCCTAAAGCGAGTGGAGACTGAAGTGACCCCAAGTGTAAGCCAGCGTGGACATGACACCGCAAATCTGACTGACAATCCTCCATATTTTGGCGGTTAGAAATGTTATAGTATGCCTGATCCATATGCAAAATCCGATGTCTAAGCAGTGTGCAGGGTGCTTATTTTGTGGCGTCAAGAAGCTTATCAGTGCGCACTCAAAACCGTGAGAACTGAGTCTGCCTGGCAGCGGTGATGGCCAAGCGATGGCGCAAATTTATGATTAGCTCTCTCCTCTCACCATTCGCGCCTTTCTGTTAGAATAGCAAACCGGGAATATTCTCGGTTTATCATTTTTATTTATTATTCTTCTATTATTCTTCTCATATATATATACTGTAGTTTAATTTTTGTATTCCTTGCTCGTTTGCTCCCCAATTCCATTGTGTCGCCTCGCTTCGAGTCCCTTCAACACTTTCTTCTGACTGCCCCATATCCTTTACTCTTTCGTGCAGTTTACTTGCAGTTTCTTCATCCAGCTTCAAAATTGGTAGGCGATGGGGGGCACTGTCGATCAGATTTGATATGTTGACATCACATGACATAACACGTTGATTGACTCCTCGCGTTGTTCCCACGTTGCCCAGTGGCTACTGGCCCCACAAATACATTCACCCCGGACCGTCATCATCATACTCTCCATCCTCTTATCTCTATCCAACAGTCCAGCAATTACATTTTTATTTCCACCCCAGAAACATTGTATAATCATCTGAACGGCTTGAAACACATCTATTTCTTGAAAATCAGTCTTGCTTGCCACAAACAACAGTCTCTTGCTATTCCATCTCATATCAGCTCTTTGCCTCTTGGACGCCTAGACCATGCCTCGGACGAGAAACATTACACGCGAACAGTGGCATGCGGCTGTCTCGCCCTTAGGAGATCTTAATGCAGCCGCGATCAGGCCTCTGGGCTCTGCACCAGCCGAGCGCCAACCCAAGACGAACCGCTCGTCATTTGAGCACGCCAGCGGCGGCGATTCATCCTCCAAGGAGAACCGTGGGTATGATCGAGATCACGACGACGATCATGATGAAAACATCGACGATGAGAATATCCCGCCTTTGGTGGCTGGTAAAGGAAAGGGAAAAGCAAAGGCCAGAGAAGATCCGCCGAAAGGAAAGAAGAGAAAGTCTCAGCCGTTGCAGGATATTACCGATCTTGTGGTATCCCATGGAAATCAACCCTCTGATACGGAAGAAACCCCGAGAGGTGGACGTCGTGTGAAGCGCCGGCGACAGAATCAAACGCTAGCCTCCGCCCGCCCAACCTCCCCATCGCCAGCTATCAACCGCGCTGCTGCCACGCGGAGACCGTTTCCGTCATCGTTACCCCCTTCCTCACCTCCACCCCCGGCCTCCTTCGAGCTGCTGACATCAAGCGCTCAGCTGCGTAACGAGATTTGGGATGACATTGTGCCTGAAGAGCAGGAAGAGTTACCGCTAGCATCGGATGATCCGGAACCTGCGAGAAACTCAGATCCATTCGGATTCTTTGCTGTAGAGAAAGAGCTCAAGGCGCAGCGCAGCCAAGTTAACCGATTGGCGGGTCCCAGCTCTGAACTACGAGAGACTGGAGATGTGTCCCTCGCTCCTGCTTCGTCTCCCCCGCCTCTTCAGTTGGATGTCACAGCCATTTTGGATGGTTCGGGAGAGGAGGAGTATATTTCGCCTGTGCAACCCCGCAAACGCGCATAAGGTCAAGCGGGAACGGAAGGTTGTTGGCCTGGGCAAAGGGAAAGAGAGGGAAAGTCATTTATTCAGTCCACGCACTGAATCAGCACCAAGCTCGCCTTCACCTATGAAAGCCCGTGAACCTCGGGTTAGGGAAAGAGGCGTCAATGTTTCTAGCGACTTCGTTGCAGTCACCCTCGGGCGTTCAAATAGCGATCACGAAGATAAGATTGGTGCAACTGGGTCAGATGAGAGCGAAGTAATTAAAAGAACACCAACCCCGCCCGGCCGTATTCTTCGCTCGCAGACTAGAGGGAAGCAAATCGTAGAACTACCCCAACCCCCTAAGAGGAAGACAAGGGCCAAGAAGCTGAGGGAACCCAAGAGCAACACGCCTAGCGATCCAGCAGAGCTTGCCCGCAAACTAGTTGAGCGGCTTCCGAAGGGTCGGAAGAAGCGAATGGCTGAGAATGAGGAAGCTGAAGAAGTTGAGTCACGTCGAACGAAGCGGCGGCGTAAAACTCAGGTTGCAAAGAAAGCTGTAAAGGATGAGAAGCTTACCAAGGGAAAGGTAGAGGTGTGTGTTCCAAATAGAAACACTGATCTTATATCGCTAACGATNTCTAGGTGGACAGAGGCCGTCAAGCTATCCGAGCATATTTCAAAGAAGTTGACGAATATACACTCGAAGAAGAGAAAGTGTATGTTATTTGAGGCTCGTACCACGTGCAATGACATCATCCGTTTGGACGACGTTCGGCGTACAGCCATTGGTCCCCACATCCCCACATGGGTCGATCGATAAAGATCGTGAACAATGACCCATCAATAGATGCTCTTTAAAAGCGCATCAACCTTCTGACATGGGACCTTTTCCACTTCCTTCTATCTTGGCGCCACCCCTCGACTCCTTCCTCCCGACCCTTCCTCACTCCCTCTCCTTTTCACATGAATCCTTCCCAGCCTGGGCCTCGCGTTCAGCGGGGCTTTGAACCAGAGAACGAGGGGTACATCACACCTAGGGAACAATCTCCGTACCTAGCCGCCCTCTTTAGATATACCTCTGCCGTCAATGCTATGGACTTTGACACTGTCACTGAAGTATTCGATTCCAAGCTTGTTCATACGACTCTCCCTTCAAGCCTACAGCGACCTGTTGTAAACTACGATCAGTATTTCAAATATCTGGATTCCATTACAGATATGTTTCTCGAGTTCAGCGTGAGTCACTCGCCACAAATATGCATAAGCGCCCTGTGAGGACATGACTGATCGTGAGTCTTGATCACAGGTGAAGATACTTGAGATCGTCGAGGAGGGCAATAAAATGACTGTCCAGGTGCGTTCTGGAACATTCGTGCAATATTTCAGCTCACACGGCTTGTTGCAGCTGGTTGCCTCCGGTCGAGGCAGATCGCAAAGACCCTATGTCAACGAAACAGTCTTACTCATCCATTTTCAAAGGGTCAGCGGGCGCGAAGAACGAAAATACGGTCCAAACGGCTCTCAGTGGCCGGTGGACGCGCTACCAAAAATGGTCAACGTGAAGGAGTTCGTTGACAGCCTCAGCTCTAAGGCATGGTTCAAGGAGGAGAGGCAGTGGATGCGAGACAACGATGCAACCGTGCAGCAGCAGAACTCTAGGGGAGAAATTCGGTGGAAGAAAAATCATTGGAGGTCAAGGCAGGTGATGCCGGCGAGTAGTCCAACAATGCCTCAAAACGTCGTCCCCGGTCAGCCAACAATGTTCAATCCGTCGCCGACCATGGGGCCCGGTTATCAATATGCCTACCCTCCGACGTTCCCGGCTGGTGCCCCTCTGATGTCGCCTTCTCAGGGCCATCGGCAGGGGCATGGTTCTTCGACCAGGGGCTATCCCTTGTCAACTTCGTTGGGGACTCCTGCCCAAGGACACTCACATTCGTATTCTCGATCCGGCCAAGGCTATCCAGGATCGTATCACCCTTCGAGAGATAACCGTGGCGGCAGCTGAGTTGCTGCATCGGAGAGCGCTGGAGATGAGGACCTTCTCGGTCAATTATTTATTCAGCGGGTAGTAGTGGACGGTCTGGCTCTGACGCTGTGGAGTCTGGGAGTGGGTGTGTGGCTGGTGACGTGTGTATCCAATTGAGATGTGAGTGTGTAAGCTCCTTCCGCGATGGTTCTGGACACGCCTGGATGCTGGTGCTAACGGCGTCAATCAGGTTCAGCGGACGTTTTTTGAGTCCTTGTTGTATCCATGATCGACACTCATTTTTAGATTTAGAGTAGATTTAGCGATGAGCTAAATCTCTTGCGCCTTAGTGTAACACTTCCGACTCTCGATCGCTGACTCATAGCGGTTTGTCTCTCGCCTTCTGTGTACTTCTAGTAGTATGCTTACTCGGATACGCTTCTTATCCTGCTCTGCTCTTATGCTGTCGTCTCGTCTACGTTATCGTTCACTTATACACTGTCCTACTGTTCATCGATTACTATTACTAAAAACAGGAAATGTTTGTCAAAGCGAATAGAACTCAGCGCCACCTCCACCTGTCTGATCTGCTGTCAGAATCAAGATATCAGTAGGTTACCGGAATTGGTGAACTGATAAGGATATGTCAAGATCCATCTAATCTTGGCTAGGGGTGGCTGACAGTGCCATCGGCACAAAAGGTTATCGAACAACTTGGTCTTGACAGGCTCTCACAGTGTTCTAGCTCATACCCTCTTGTGTTTGATCTTTGCTCCTGGCTTGTCTCTTCTGAGGTCTCATCTCCGTTTGAACCTTGACATTCTGACATTGACGTTGAAACGCGCTTTACTGGTGACTGAATTTCGCCGGTCATCATCTTCAAGGCGCAGCACTTGTTGTCTGCTCCTACCGCTGGTCACTTATTGTTGTTCAAGCTGGCGTTTGAAGTTTGGCCATACGAATCAGAGGCCCGATCGAACCGGAGGCCAGGTTTCCTGGAGAGCATTACTACGCCACTGACTGCCTAGGGCTCTGAATTCATTTGCAACACGATGGAATCGGCTTTCTTTATCTCTGGGTTGGAAAACGAGTCGAATCAGCGTCTACTTGGAATTGAAAGAAAATTTGTCTTTGCTCAGTTGTGTAGCGCTTTCATCTGAATGAGAATGTCTCTAACTCATTCCCAAGTTTCATGGTGGGAAATACTTATGTACGTCCTGTGGTTATTGCTTCAGGAGGTCTGAACCTTCTTATATAACGATTAACAATACACATAGCCATACACCGAGCAAGACTGGCTCGAAGATCTGCACCTCGCGAGTGCGAATGAGATGTACGTTATTTGTCTTCCGCGTGTACCTAGGTTTGAGATCTGCTGATCATACTCTCGATGATCTCCCACCGATCTGTTGCGGGCAGTGATGGTTTTGTGCTCAATATAGGAGTGGAAGCATGGCAAAGAGATCGTCTATTGGATTGTTTCAAGGCTTCGGAGTGCCTCTCTGAGGACAATACGTTCAAGCTTTTACTCAGTTTTGACATGACGTGGGTTCTATGTTTTATTTGAGGATGTTGCCTGTCCTGAGGGTTGAGGGTTCTGGATAGGTCCATCCCGGGCCATTCAGAGAAAGATATTCAGAATATTACTTCTTACCTATCAGCTCTTGCGCACCATCCGCGCATGTTTAGGCATCCGCGCTCAGGCCGAATCGTTATAACGACTTTCTCGGGAGAGAATTGTCATTTCGGGAGAGGAAGTTTTTCTGGAGGTTGGGCTCACCTAAAACAACACCTGTGTGCTATTTCTCAGGCTCGTAAAATCCGTCCCTTCTTTGCCGCTACTCATCCTCCTATCTCAGGTTGATATTATCCCAGCATTTTTTATTGATCCTTCTGAGTGCGGATGTAACCAATGGATGGATGGTGTTTTCAACGCGAGTAGTTCATTACGTTTAGTCTCATCATATAGCCCTGATCAAATGTAGTGGAACGGTGGGTGGCCTGTACACCTTACACCTTCCCTCCCTCGCCAGGAAATCGAAAATGCAAGGCTGGAATCTGATTTCCATTACTTACGCCACCTGAGGAACAATCAAAGCTTTATGGCGGCCGTCTCACCGTGGTTCTTCACTGTGAGTAGAGAGCTCTGCGAAGGTTTGATCTCTCTATGTTAACGCTGTCAATTTCTTTAGCATTATGGTCCAGATAGCTGGAATAAAAACGTGTGTAAGCTATTCTCGATATTTTATGTATCCTGCATTATACATGTCCAGTGGATCTACCGAGCGGACGATTGGCTTTTCGTCCGCCGATGGGAACAGCTGATTAAAATGAGGAACTCGGTCGACTTTGTGCAAGTAATATCGTGGAACGGTGAATAAACCCAGTCATTTGTAATTTCCCAAACTAACGCAAGTCCCTTCAATCCCACAGATTATGGCGAATCTCACTATATCGGACCCATCAAGGTAGGGGCCGAATTATGGCACGATGCTGATCACCTGCTCAGCATCGTTCCAGGGTGCACAGCCCAACTCCCAAGCTTGGGTAGATGGTTATCCTCACGAAGCCTGGCTCCGCCTTAATAGCTTCTTTTCTCGTGCATTCAAAGATGGAATATACCCTCGAATCGTCAAAGATGTCATCTTTGTCTGGGCACGCCCACATCCAAAAGGTGCTATTGCCAATGAGGGAGTTCCACGACCTGAAAAATGGGAGCTTGTGCGTTCCTGGGCGTGTATTTCTAGAGATTCATCTGATTCACTGAACTAATTTCCCAGACTGATGACTTAATGTGGATCGTTGTTTTTGCCACCGCCCCTGCCACAATCAAAATCCAGACTTCGAATTCAAAGGCATGCACACGACATGTGGACATTGAAGCTGGAGTTATAAAGCTTTCATCTCCATTAGAGATAGGGGGCGGCATAAAGGTGGTTATGTTGAGAGATGATCTAGTTATGGCAGAGTGTACAGCAATTGGCTATCGGTTTGAAGAACGACCGGGCGTACATAATTTCAACGCCTTCGTCGCGGCGTCAGAGTAGATGAGTGTATGTTGTTATAGCACTTATTCTAGCTGAAACGTCGTTTCTGAAGTAACGACTCAGATGTTTGAATTATGTTCACTGGAAATTTGAACCGAACGGAGTGAGGGACGATTGATCTGATTGATGAGTTGATCGCTGAATATTGCCGAGAGGTAATGTTTGTTAGATACTTAGAAGATAAGATAACGGAAATGGAAGCTATAACAATCCAGGCCTTCCTCATCCTCCTCTCTTGTATCTCTTCCCTTGTCAGTTCCCATTCAATACAATGCATAGAGGAATAATTAAAATATAACTTTATGCTGATGGTCCATTGACGTCTATCTGCAGATTATTCACACCATGAATATCGGGTGTCAGAGGAAACGGTCTGAATGCATCCCAAACAGAGCTAACGCGAGATGAATTTTATGTTAGCTCAAACTATCTAATCAAGGGTGTGTTTCAGATATAAGGTGTAGGATGTGAAGGAACGATGAAAGGCAAAATCAAATAGGCAGGCGCCTGACAACAACAACTCCATGATGGAGGGTCGAGTTGGGGTCGAGGATCTGCTTGCAATATACTCAGGCTATAGTAAAATGGCAATATTGCATTTGGTAGTAGAATATACTCCCAAGTACTTTCTACGAGGATGAATTCAGTTGATTCGGGGACTGGGGCATCAACGCCATTACGATACTAAAGAACACAGACGCCAACAGATGAACCTACGGTACCGATGCATTGATGCCCCAAGTTCACATTCTCACTCGTTATATCCCAGCTCATGATCAGCGGCCAAGGCTTTGCTAAATCTCCAGATTCAATAATCCAGGCAATGCTTCAGCTTCGGTAGTTGTTGATTTCTCATCAGGAGTCTAGTCCCGGCAGTGAACCCATTAGCTTCAAAATCAGATCAATCACTTCAGTCACTCCAGCTGTGCGAAGAAAACCAAAGTGGTTGGACCATCTCAAAGTTTTGTATGGTGTACAACTTCACCTGACGCTTGCCAACAATGACGACGGAAAGCAGTTGCAGCCAACCTTATTCGTACCGCGCAATACGATCTAGCTTGGGCATCAAGCATTTGTACTTCTAACCGCCGTAATTCAGGTCATATGGGTAGTAAAAGACCAGTAGGTATTTGGTATATGTACATAGAAGACCCCGAAAACCAAGATTGATGCATGAGTTGTAGCGAAACTCTAAATAACCCAGAATATACCAAGCGCAGGCAATCGTAATTCCATGAATCCGTCTGGCCACACTCTCTTCATATCGATATCACATATTGCCGCAACGGCAGCAACAGCAGAATCAGCAAGGGAAAAGTATCCATGAATCTCCAATCCAAGAAAAAATAGCCCTCGCGACGCCCAGGTCGTTCACGTAAACGTTCGGTATCCAATGACACTCCCTTCAACAACCAAAACTCTGACGAATCCTCAACCAAACCACCTTGAGTGCACCCACGATTCTCTTCTTCACCATGTTGACGAAAACGACAATGCGCTTGCTGAGGTAAACAAGCTAAACGACCACAAAAATGAGGAAACAGCAGGCGTGAAAAGTACTGAATGCAACCCACTCTTTGAACCCAAGTAATATTCCTCGTAAATCCATCCACATCCTCTCTTTCATGGACGAGCCTCAGTAGTGGCTGCTGCAAGGTGATAAAAAACATCAGAACAGCTGGAAAAAAGACATGAGATCAAACACGCATACCAAACTTTCCGAATGCGAAAGCGCGACCACAGATGATAGAGCTTCCGGTCGCAGGTCACCTTGGGACCGGTGGTGAGATGGTAGATTGATATGAGCGACTGGACGTGGACGTGGCACGTATCGCTGATCAGAAAAAGTAAACGAGTGAGGAAATTCGGGCCCGTCGTTATGAAGCCGAATCCTGGGGACGTTTCCATGTTGTTGAGACATAGCGTGGTGATTGTAATAGGAAACAAAGGGGAAATGGATTAATAGAGTCAAGGCAAAGAGATAACGAGTGTGAGTAGAGGAAGAGAAGAGAAGGAAGGTGAGGAGCTGGGAGGAGAAGAGGTTGGAAGATCGACTCAAGAGGGAGCCAATTAAAACCCCCGATGCGTATGATTCTATCCTCTTTAGACCAATACGACGAGCGCTCCGTCAGTTTCCTATGCCCTGAGCCTGAGGTCACGATGTGCGTGGAATCAAATCGACCCCGCTCCTCCACTGGGGGACTACGGAGACGAGATTGTCACATCGGCCCCTCATAAACATAGGATGGCGCACCGGAGCGCCACGTAATATATTAGGCAGCGTTTAGCGTGGTGGAAGTATCGGCTATGAGAGAAGAATCAACCTTCATGCCGCATTTTGTGTCGGAGGCGCGTTGAGGGCCTAGACTGCTGTGAGGTTTATTCGACTAATCTTGGCGGGTGGCAGAGAAGAAGTCTAGGGTGTGAAAGTGGGTTTGGGACGCGAAGCTGCTGATTGACATATGATGGTGAACAGCAGCTGTACGACATCATCGGATTTTGGCGCCTTTGCTTTGTTGCAAAATTCCCATTTTACAATCCCCATAGCTCGGTCACCTCAGCCTCGTCGTCAACGGTGCTCCTCGCTGTTTTGCCTCTAGTTGCACCTCCTGGCCCCCAGCCCTCGGCGACCGTGAATCTCAAGCAGACCGCCATATCCTTTACAATCTCAACAACCGAAATCCCTGCCGGTAAGCATTTGAGAGCAGCAGGTGCCCTTCCTATATCCTGCCTGTCCACCCGTGCCCGTTTTATCCTCCCTTACTGCACCTGACCCGATCATGAAGACCACCCACAGGTTCAGGGCCTCTTTGTCAGTGTGTCCACCAACACCAACTGAAGCTGCTCCGCTCATACAGAGCCATACATGGCAGTGTCCCGCTGCATTTGGTCGCTTTTCGAGGGGGCTTGGTGGGACTTTCGATGATGAGCTCCTTCAGCGGCAGTCTGGGCGACTGTTGGTCGGAGAGAACAACCACTGCTTCAAATGGTCGTAGTCTCCCTCTCTTTCCTGTCTCTACACAAGGATTTGTAGGCTAGGCATTTTCCGCGTTTTTTCGTCGGGACTCGGAACATGCTCTGATGAACTCTGGATCGTCAAAATTGTTTGACATACAAGGCGGTTACGAGTGGCGCTCGATGAAAGGACGACGACAACATGCTGGACTTGCTCCGACGTATCTGAGGAGAAAAGGACTCGGCTTGGATATAGATGCGCCGGTCAAGACGTGAACACTGGAACTCTGCCCCCTCCTACCACTCGAATCATCCCACTCGGAACCCGCCCTCCAATCACGCTAACCGCCAACTGCGGCCGCACGCTGCCCGACTCTCACGATCTCGCCCGCTCCCTCGGCGAGTCAGAATCCCATTTTCTCTCGTTGCGCGTGCTCTGTGACAATCGCGCTGTCACCCCGGATATAAAATGGTGTGAATTGATGTGAGTCATAATTAGACCCTCATCTTCAACCACCATCAATGAGACTGAATTTTTGTGCTGGGATGGTAGCGTACGTGCTTGGAATGTCTGATTCAAGACCAAGACCGAAGATCCAGCAGCAAGAGCTGTGTATTGACATCGATCAAGCGCCAAGACCCTGAGGCAACCTCGTAAAAAGCGCTGTGTGAGACTGGATCCACCGACGAAAACTTCGTAGGAGCGAGACCATACACTGGACTTGCTTCAGAAGTGAACCTGAAGCCCGGAACCTGAAGACAAGCCAAGCTGTGGGCGACTATGGAACCAACAGGAGACCACCAGCGCCTTTTCTGCATGAGAAGTGAGCGATTGATCAACACTAAAGCTGGGTGCAAGACAAGTGGGCTGAGGTCGTTGCAAGACAGCAAAGCTATCCTAGAGGATCCTAACCACTGGGGAGAACCAAACTTGACGAATGAGTGAATTTGGGTAGAGTGCGCCGATGAGCGCCTGTACACCGTTCTACGCCAGCCACGTCGGTTATCCGAGTCTAAGCTTGTGGAAGTCGGAGGGCGAAAGTCCGAGGAATACACGTCGTTATTGTCCACACGTTCTGGGCGAGGGCACGATGATTCCGCAATGATAAAGAATTGATATTTCGTCGCGAAATCCGGATGGGCGAAGACTACCAAACACCAACGCCAACAAGAATAAAACACTGAGAACAAAGAGCAACAGATATACTTGAGTTCCAAGAGAGAAAACTAGAGACGGAGCCGACAAGATATGCTCACCTTGATGATTTTTCTACTCGGCCACAGTCATCTGCATCGTTTCTCCCCCACAATCGCTCCTCCGCGACTACTTCTCCTCACTTCCCCCCCCCAAGCCCCTTCCCATTGAGTACATAGCAGTTGTACTCCGCACGCTGTATAGCGACTACGAGGCAAGTTCGAGAGGCAGAGCTGCTGGCCTGTTTCAACGGTTTGAAACTGAGATTCTCCTAACCGCGACTTGGTCGAAAATAACAGTAACAGGAGCCTCCTGTTGCTGGCGATGCTTGGTCCCAAGAGAAAGATTTTTGTGAGAGAAGAGGCCTGTCCAGCATTTGTTGTCGACAAGGTTGTTGGTGTGGACAGTGGTCGTGGTCTTTCAGACGGCTATGTATTCGGCTCAGCCCGAAACAGTCATTCCGCCCACAATTTGAATCCCAGCTCGCCTTTTCTGCACTCATCCCTGCTCGCGCCGCGCTCCGAGATTTCACTATCCTCAGCCATTGACTGCCGCAGCTCCTCTTTTACCCAGCCTCAATTTTGAGGAAGCTATTTGACGAATATCCGAATCAACGAACATCCGGATTAGTCAAACAGAACAGCACATTCATCTCTGTGCCTACGCCAGCGAACGCTAGAAATTCCGAGCTGCATCCCGCTTATTTCCCGACGCTGACACTCTGAAATATTCCACCCGGTCAAAGGAATTACCTCACCAAATCTCAAACAAAAGTTTCGACTCGAACGGCCGGTACTCTCAAGCTCTTGAATCCATGTCAAAAACATATTCTACGGTACTGCTACTCGCCTCTGGCTCTAAATCAGCCGGTGGACTATGTCTAAAATCTCAAAACTCGTTGCCTGTTACGAACCGTCAAAGCTATTCGTCACTCTTTACAAGTGAGTCTATCGACAAAAATTCGAGCCAGTCGAATATCAATTAATGCCATCGTCTTACTATTCGACTTGTGTATTGCCACAGAAAGCCTCGTCTGCTAGATCTACCTTGCCCGCCGTCGGTGGAACTCCTTGTGGGCAATGGCACCCAATCGCATTGGACCGTCGAGAGTTTATTAAGCGCTTGTGACCAATATTCAAGGTCGTAAATGATCGATCGATCAATCCTATCTACTTATCACGACGCGCCTCATGGAAAAGGCTACAAAGCCTACATGTCACTCTGAAGCTTCGTGTCTCCAATCCACCACCATATTTGCCATACTCTCGACGAGCAAAACTCCCTCAATTCCACCCCAGCAACCCGAGGCAGGAAAATCTCGAGTAATGCAGCTGAAGAATGCTCCACGGAGCGCTGAATTGAGGACACGACTCGACAAGCATCCATTTGAGGGAATAACAGGATGGGAGGTTGCATTGGTGCTTGGAGCATTTGGAGGCTTTTCAGTCGTAGCAAATCGCGTATGAGCTCACCCCGTGTTCTGACGTTAGGCGCATTCTTTAATGGTGTTTTTCTCATTGCGCTTGCATTATCAATTTTCCTCCAGTCACTCAATCGCTTTGTCCACCTTGAGGTTATCGAGGAGCCTTTCTTAGTGCTTGTCATAGGATGCGTTGGGCTCGCGTTGAATTCCATTGGCGCTCTCGTAATCCATGGTAGGTTTGAACTCATCCGGAGATATCCGCCACAGTCCACTGATAAGAAGCGCTCAAGAACATCATCATGATCATGATCACGAACATGGTCAGCCTGCCCACGCTGACGCACTCAAGCCAGAAATAGCCGTTACCGAGAATTCTATCTCTGATAGCGTTGTACGTTTCTCATCCTTTAAAAAAGGTTCTGACCGTTAACGTTAGGACGGCCAGCATGCTAAGCATAACCATACAGTCAATCCTCCTGCTGTTGTCGCTGAGCATAACCTCGGACTACTTGGAGTTTTAATTCATATTTTAGGCGACACAATCGACAGTACGACTCTTTGTTTGGCATCAAGTTTAAGCTCAATTCTTTCCATAGACATTGGCGTCATTATTGCTGCCGTTATTATGTGGAAGACAGAGCCCCACAACTTTGAATCGATTCTATGCCGATCCCGCTGCGTCAGTTTGATTAGCATCGTTATTTTCGCAGGCGCTGTTCCCTTGAGTAGGTCCCCTCCATGCAGAGTGCACTAGTACAAAGAGTTTGACCTTCGTCGGCCTCTATATAGCTTACAAGTCAGGTCGAATTCTGCTCGAAGGAACTCCTCATTATCTTGATCTCGTGAAAATCCAAGAGGACTTGCTCACGGTCGGTGCATTACATTCTTACCTGGATAGTTAAACAATTCTTCTTAAACTGCTATCTGTGCATGACTTCCACGTCTGGAATCTATCGCAAGCGTAAGTCAGTTTCTGATAAGACCGAGGCCGCGTTGACTTTTCTAACTCAAATGACCAATGTAGAATTATCATGGCATCGCTACATTTCTGTGTCGTTCCTGGAACATCTTTGGAGGAATTGGAGCGGATTGAGTCGATATTACTGCACTGCTTCATAGATTATGGGATTGATCATGTCACTATCTCTCCAGAGCTCGACCTCAACCAGGTACGGAAAGTGCCAAATGGTGGCGCTACATATCCCGGAGGGTGTAAACGACTTTCCTTCTATGATGAATTTGGCTGTTCTGTCACCGAGATGAAGAAGAGATTAGACGAAATGGTGTAGTAACTAAGTTCAAGAGTGAAGGCGCCTTAGAGGCCTGAGAGAACTTGGAGCCAGAGATTCACTGTTAAATCCATAAATTGCGATCCGATTCTATATGCCAAGTTTATGTTCTGTTCCCTTTTCACCTTGCCCGAGTCTTTTCTTTACACCATGACTTTGGGTAGTTATGGCTGCCCAATTTTTACTCTTATATCTCGGAGGAGAGCAAGATTTGCTATCTGTTGAGTCCTGTCAGAATCTGAGCCTTGATTTGAGCTACGAGTCAAGCTACGAGTC
>JANIEX010000681.1:0-22772 GCA_027627405.1 Leucocoprinus birnbaumii
GCTGGGCCTGTGCATGTAGTCGTCGGGCTGCATGGCGGTGGGGAGGGAGATGGTGGATGTCGGAAGGGGAGGGGAGCGAGGAGAAAGGGAGGAGATGTCAGCGACGCTGGGAGAAATCCCAGGCACAGTGTCCGTGCCTGGATCGGCTTGGCTTGGTTCGCACTGTCACGCCAGCCGAACCGCTTCTCTTTGATACAATGTCAGCGATGCGAATCTGCATATCGGAGATGTCACTCAGAAACTTCTTGATTAATCATTTAATACAGCAGGGACTCGAATCCCATAGCTCGAACACTCCCTGTACGCCTTTCTACGAGTGTTTCTCATAAAAAAAGCTCAATGCGTCAATCGAAGTGGCACGCGAGGAATCGAACCTCACACTCCTTGGCCCATCCAAAGACTAGATAGACCATCGAAGCAGTTACACCTTGTTCGTGCGCTACATTGATCCCATGTCTCGAGGAAGCATGTTCAGTCATGTCAATATCCTGTCGCGGCATCCATCTCATCTCTCGAACGCTCCCCGCACGCCCTTCTAAGAGAGTAGCCTATTCAATGCAATAAAAATACCTTGATTACTAGATTTTCAAGTGGCACGCAAGGAATCGAACCTCGCACTCCATCGACTGCCCAATGACTAGATGGGCGATCAAAGCAGCTACACCTTGTTCGTGCGCTATATACACAGCCAGTCAACCCATTGTCTGAAGAGCCCGGTACACCTAGTTCGTGCACTACTTCTTCGTTGTAGGTCCATGCTCCTCTCGTCACTGTAAAATCCAGTATCTCCACCGCCACAGAATTAAATTCCCAAGAAAATCATCGTACACGACCTCCACCATCCTTGCCTGAGCTCGGAACCCTCCACTCATCCCAAATATTTCCCCATCTATTTCCAAGCAAAACATGTTCTTCACTCCTCAGAACAGCCCGAGCGAGGAATCGAACCCCACATCCTGCCTTCATCAACGACACATGCCAGTGATGCGAATCCGAGCTGCTTCTATGACTGCGTAAGCCACAAAATTCTGGGTGTGATACTCGAACAAGCTATCATGCATTGCTTCTCTGGTGGCATTCAAGGACATGTACATATCGGATATGTCACTCACAGAAACTTCAATCAATCACCGCAACCTTCGAGCATCTCAAAACGACTCCATCCAGCCATTTGAAAAGAAGCATGCAAGCACGAGCAGGAACTCCGAACCCACGATCTATCACTCGTTCGTGCCGCTCTTCGATCAATGCAATACCATCACGTCTCTTGAACACTCCCTCTACACCCTTCTAAGCAACTCAATAAAAAGACAGAGACTTTTTCAGCAAGTCTCATGCGAGGAATCGAACCCCGCACTCCCTCGATTTCTCAAGACCATCGAAGCAGCTACACCATGTACGTGCATTACGTAAACTAGATAGTACACCGTAGCACGACTTTAAATATACCTTCTTTTTCTCGTCTACGCATAAGCAACAGGATACACCCACCAACCAAAATCTCATGGTACTTCTTGCCTGGTAACGCACGCAAGCGAGCCGGGGTACACCTCGTTTGTGCAGTACTCTTTTGGTATTTAACAGTTGTAGGTCCATGCTCTACATCCTCATCTATACCGGGATGTCGGTTACCCATGGGCCGTGCAACTATCTACGATCCCAAAGCGGCCATCTTCCACATCCAAAAAAATACACTAGACGAGTAACACCCTTCTACAGGAGTTTCCTACCCGGATTAGAAGCAACAGGATACCTACACCCACCAACCAAGTCCTCTTGAAAAAACTTATGCCAAGCGTACATTATGCACCCAAGCGAGGAATCGAACCTCGCACCTTTCTATCAACAGCCACTAGCAGGTCGTCTCAAGAACCGGTACACCTCGTTCGTGCGCTAACCCATCGTTCTCAGAGCTCAACCTATTGTGGGTCCACACGCAGAATTCTCCTTGATATCTCCGCCGTCACAAGCTTCTGATGATTGGTATATACGACCTTTATCGCTGCCATTTAAGCTCCAAACCAAACTCACACCATCTCCATACATCCAAAATATTTTCGCATATAATTCCAGGAAAAACGAGAACTTGACTACAGAAAACTGCGCCAGCAAGGAGTCGAACCTCGCATCCTGTCTTTAAGAAAGGAACCGAACCCTACACCCATTCTTCGTCAACGATATAAGCCAAAAACATTGACTGGCAGACCCCGTTCGCGCTTCATATTAATCTATAACCCAACATCAAATATCCTGTACATGTATCAGCGTGTTACTTACCTACCTGCCTGCAGGAAAAAATAGTTCTCCGACCTTGTTTCGGAGCGCACGGGGGAATCAAACCCCGTATTCTGCCAGTCATCCAAGTATTATGTTGGGCATCTTAAACAGATACACCTTCCTTGCACGCTGTCTGTTCAGTGGACCTACTACCTTCCTTTGCGCTCTGTCTAGCCATGTAACCCATAAGAAGAGGGCTACAGCTACCAAACCATACCCCTTGAAAAAGCTCACACCAATCAAATCATGCACCCAAGCGAGGAATCGAAACTCGCACCTTTCTGTCAACAGCTACTGGCAGGTCGTCTCAAGAACCGGTACACCTCGTTCGTGCGCTACTCTATCGCTCTCGAACTATTGTAGTCCCATACTCAGGCTCTCCTTGATGATATACTGCGTATGCCCTTCTTCTTAAAAGAAACATCACCTATCCTCTATTTAAAAGAATTGACAGCTTGGTATTGTCCAGTGCCTGAGTGAGGAATCGAACTCCACATCCCGACTTCATCAACGGCGCAAGCCGTGGTTGTTGACAGGTACACATTGTTCGTGCATTTAGCTACATGCATGCGAAACAGTCGACACTACGTCTCGAGGAAGGATGTTCAATGATGCTTCCGAAAACGGGCACTATACAGTCTAGACAATCAGCAAAAAAGTCGTAGTCTCTGCGGTGTCGGTAGCTCATGAAGAAGTTCTGCCTGTGTAACTACGAACTAAGGACCTCTTGAAAAATCAACTGCTTATGCAATATGCACACAAGCGGGGAGTCGAACCTCGTATCCCCCTACTTATCAAGAGAAGCATCACCCGCCTCCAGCTCGGAAAATCTGCTTTGTGGCTTCTCTGGACCATGCATGAGACGATGTAAATTCCAAAACTCCTCTTTAGGAGGGTGATCAGCACTGAAAAGATTGCCAAGAAGACGCCAGCGATCCGATTCTTTGCGGAAGGTCCTCAGAAATAGGCAGGCTTTCTGACCACGTCCTATTAAGAAATAATCTCTGTAGAAACTCTGGTCCCAATGCCAGGCGAGCTAGAACGACATCAAGAACAGTCCGCCTCAAAAAAATAATAAATGCAACACACCGAAGGGAGTTTGGCGGCTCTGACGGGCTCATAACCAGGAATTGCATTCAGGATTTTAAGATAATTGAGGAGCCGCAAGTCAACATCATTTGACGCATCAGTCCGCACAAGCAGGTGCAGAGGTTGATCGTTTGGACGGTTCAGTGATGTTTCTCTCGCAGGCCGATCAGATTCTGAGAGAAACTGTACTGGAAGCAACCAAACGATGAACTAAAGAATCCGTTGATTGAACCGATGCAACCATTTGAGAGCATGAAACAAGAATAACTGCCAGTTGGTTCTGAACCGTTCCATCGGTTCTCATCCGTTTGATCCGTTCTGACCCGTTCTGAACGTTTAAAACCATCAATCATCGCTGATACAGTGCTTAGTACAACAGCAGTGTCAGACTAATCCGTTCGGGCCGTGCGTGTCCGTTCCAACCATTTGCATCCGCTACACCCGTTCCAGCCACGTTAATCGTTCATCTATTCGAGTTTCTCACGTCGTCTACTCAAATTTTGGTTCATGTCATAGTTTACTGGAGAATAACCAATGTTGTTGAACTTGTCTATCCCGGGACACTGGGGCAGCCGGAATTATACACTCGATACGGATAAGTCAAATTTCATCAGGTAATCTAGAAGCAATCTAATTAAGGATCTATCTATCCGTTCAAATAAACGGTATCTAAGTTCCGAGCATCTCTGGATGCTCAGATATGCCATAAATGATAAAAGTCATATCACCAATAATCATGGGAATGCCATAGTCTAGTCGTTATCGTAGGGTGCTTAACAAGTAGTTATTTCCTGCTACGCTTCGCCTTCTTTGATACAGGTTTTGCCTGCGAGCTGTAAGAGCATCTGTGAGAAGGATTCATCACTTAGTAGAGTATTTTGAGCACTTACGTTGGTTTATGAGATGTAGGCTTGGTATTACGTGGCCTGGTAATTGAGTAAAATTAACACTGGCTATGACAAAAATGGCAGGTATTGACTTACTGTGCGGCAGAATGTGAGGTTGGCTTGGGTGCTTGCTCGACACTTCCACCACTATTGCGAGGACGAAGTGTCCTCCCAGCAGTTGTATCTACCGAACTCAATCCTTCCAAGGAGTTCCTTTTACGCTTCTGACCAGTTCTAACCTTGCTCGCGCCATCATCGGCCCCTTTGGTAGTCGTAACGTCATCGGCAGTACTAGCAAATGTAAGGCCGGCCCTCACAACATCGCCGCCACCTCTTTGGTTACTGACATAACCGGTGGCCGGAGAAACCTGAGTAGCGGTGATCCCTCTGGTCATCAGATAGGGGCCAGGAACAGGCGCACTGACAGCAGAGCAAAGTGGCAAGGAATAGGGGACTGGAGGTGGAGGAGCCATCAGCACTGCTGGAATGTGTCCCGAACTCTGAACTTGATGATTCACGGGACGGGCAGAAGCCTGAGAGTAATACGTTGGTTCTGCTGTATTCGGAATAGCTACGGGAGTAGCCGAAGTTGGCGGAAATGATATATTCGTTGAGCGGTGATCAGTGTCGGAGACGGTGACAGAGTTGGATGATGTCAGAGGTGGTTGACTAGTGACCGATCGAGAGTGGAAATCGTGAAGAGGAAGTTGTAGTGGCGAGGGCGCATCTTGATTGGATGAAGTACTGAGCATGGCACTGGAAGTTGGGCTGCTGTGAGACAATAAAGCAATTGCTTCTACCCCAGGAACAGCAGGAGCCAGAGTTGGCAAAATGTGATTGGAAGGGGAGATTGAAGGCTGATGAGGTGAAGCTTTATCATTGTGCGTAGTCACAGGCGAAGAACTCGGAGGAGTGGGCGGAGCAGGGATATGCACCATGGAATCATTGCAAGAGGTCGGCGCGTCAGCGGACAGAAAGAGAGAAGTTGTTCCGTGAGCGTTGAGCACCTTTGCAAATCCGTTCAACCAATCAACTGACTGGACGGTAAGAGGATTGTTGAATCCTAGCACTGCAAAATCTTCTGCACGAGACAAGAGTCTTGTGCGCCCTTGTTCCGTCGACAGTTCGGACCAAGGCAGTGCTTCAACCAAGCGTGACTCAAGCCTGTTTCCACTGCGCTCTGTTCAATCCGGTGAGTAAGGTTGCATTGTTATCATATCACTGAGTCAAGGCTATCACTCACTCCAATCCTTGCATATTTCCTTGAATAGCTTATCTCGAAGCTGTTTGGGTGAAAGATCGTCGTAATCGATTGAAAAACACGGCACGGTCTTGTCACGTCCTACAAATGACATCATATAGTGAGAACTCCATCGATAATGAGTGTGAGAAAGGTGACATATGGGGAAGATAGCCGCTCGCTAACTCCTTAAACAGCTGTTGGACGTGCTCTCGAAAAGCTTGCGTCGTCGCAGTAACACCAACTTCGGAGGAGGGTATGTGCGAGTTTGACGTGAATGCACTATATCATACCTATGAGTAGCCAGTAAATATCGTTCGATGAAATGTACTCACATGTCTGTCTGAACCAACTGATCCGCATTCCGATAACCAGACACAACCATCACCACCACATCCCCAGCTTGGCCGGCTTTCCAACCAATCTTCTCCGCGATGCAGTCGGAGATCACAGCTGAAAGCGCTTCTTGACGTCTGCATAGTCAAGATAAAGGTCAGTTACAATAGATATAAACATCAGGTGTATGCAACTCACAAGTATACATCCTCAGGGGTCGGCGGCTCTTTACGAAGCTGAGTCTCTAAATCAGCTTGAGACTTGTACACCGCCGCATCCTCCTTGGATAAGTTGTCTGCAACCTGATGCAGAGCTTCGTTATAATACCGGACATAGTCTCCTTTCGAGGCAACCCCTTCATCGTGAATAGCCTCCCACATCATCTCTTCAACCTCTCCCTTCTTCTCAGGCTCCCTCGTCATCACCTGTAGCCACTTCACACTCGTCGTCTTTTGATCAGGAGGAGTTGGATTGCTGACGTTCCTGGATGAAGCCCTTCGAGTGAAGGGAGAGCGATTGCGCAGGTAACGGTCAACTCTCTGTAGGGAGAGGATCAATGTTAACAGACGAGACATATATCAATTCAACAAGTAACTCACCTTCGTCATATCGTCTGAGCAAGGCCCGAACTTTGCTATAAACTTGCTCATGACGTTCTTCCGAACCCAGGTGATTTGGCTATCCCCCTTCTTCTTCTTCTTTTCTGAGCCTTTGTTTGACAGGCACTTGGCATGATTCGCATTGAAGTCCTTCTGGTAGTCGCCCAAGAAATCAACCATTTCTTCGTCGTCGCTGTCGATTTCAGTGATCATGGGTCGAGGGGCGTCAACAGGAGTAGTAATGCTGGCTGAAGTATCAACCCGAGCATTGTTGACTTGAAGCAAAGGCAAGGGAGTCGCGTTAGGCTGATTGAAGTCATAGTAAGGTGGAGCAGCGGCAGCTAGGAGAGCAGAGAGCTATGCGTCGGTGAATGCATCGATAGGAGTTGTATCATTAGAGTAGAAAGCTGGATCAAAGTTCGCAGGATTGAGTAGGTTGTCGAGAGGTGCAACAGAGTGGTGATTGGGGTCAGACGTCGCCATCATCGGCAGCAGCAGAGGGGGGATACGCGGCGAACTCGAACTTGGCTGCTTTTAAGTATTCTCAATAATCACTAAGTCGTACTAGGTTCAAGGAACTGCTGCGTAATCAAACGTCGTACAATAACCATGAATCTGTGTGATCTCGAATATTTGTGCTTGGCGATTGGCCCTGTATTACTTCGACAAAAACTTGTGCAGCAAGGGAGCTCAATTTGATTTATTTTTAGAGCAATATAAAGACGCTCTAAGGTAAGCACGAGGGTTACAGCTAGTCCCTGAGATCCCAAGTTCGGAACGGCGGGCCTAGATGGTTCATGAATTGTGATAGCAAAACTTAAGCCTGATCTACACGTAAGTTTGAAGACCGGAACTTGTCGCTTATAACCGGCCACTGAGTCTCTTGCAAAAATAACCGGTAGTCAATGCCTTTAGTCAGTGAAGGCTCACTCAACCGTTGAACGAACGGAACGGTTTAAAACAGTTGATGTGATGGTTAAAGGGACTTGCAACTGTTTTTCACTACTTCAAGTTCAGCTAGATATATATTTGAGGCTGAGAAACGGCTGCAAACGGTTGCACTGCTGGGTGTATTAGCTAGTTTCAAACCAAGTCCAGTGGCTTCGAAGCCGTTGCGAATGGTTGAGTGCATAAATTCTATTATCATTTGACATAGTCCAACTGTTTTGAACGGTTGCAAACGACTGAACGGTTCCAATACTATTCAATTAGCGTGCCATACCAATGCTCAAGATGCCACCACGGGGCTTGCGTCGCTCCTAAGTGCTTGGACCTTGGCTTGGGTGGAATTGATATAAGGTCAGCCCAACCGTTTCCTTCGATGGTTACCACATCTTCGTGACAATTACCCTCTACCAGCTAATTTTTTGCCCTTAATGGCTCTCTCACCCTCCCGATCACTCTCGAATACCGCTAGACTCAGACCTCATCAACCGATTCACGCACGATATGTCGAGCTGATCTTTTATCATCAGGCAAGTAAGCAATCACTCTTGCTCGCAAAGCCACTAACCAGAGCTCAACTCAGGAAAATAAAAGGCCCATCTTTGGCGTCGTCTCACTTGACGAAGGCTACTTATTTTATAGCGATAATTTCAGTTTCTGCCGTTGGACCGACTTCCCCCTTAATTTTCTTGAAGTGTTCGATATGCAGCGTGCTCGATTTATCCCAATCATGGTAGAAACGGCTATCTACATCGACTTTCGCAGGCGCCCTCGCCTTCTAATTCGGATCGAGGGGTTGGACGATGCTTCTTGTCCCTGGCTTGACCATCACATACGAGACTTGTACCAGGATAGCAGAGTAGGAACACGCACCGGGGGTGCTCGTGACCTGGAGGAGTTTGTTGTTTCAGCTACAGAACCTATGCCTGAGGGAGACATCGACTACGTTCCAGATGAAGAGGACAGGGGTGGTGAGGAGAGCGAGGGAGATGTTAGGTGCAAAGGTTGCTGGGACCAAGGCTGCGATGGTTGTAACGGTATTGCCGAGGACGATGGGCTTGATGCCAAGGGAGATATAGAAATGAATGGGGAGTTTATCTCGATCCTTGAGGATACTTCTTGCTTTGAAGCGTCAGTTTTGATTGCTCAAGGCACCGCTGTGCCCACCGGAGTGGATGCAACCGCTCCCCCTCCTGCATCAACCTCCACCCACTTACCGGCTTCCTTGAACTCTCCATCAACACCTGTTGCCGACAATTCTGTCTATCCCCCGGCGCCTCCTCCTTCCCCTCAGTCCGTTTCTGAGGCACTAGAAGTAGCTGAGATACTAGAAGTAAGGTCCCCCTTTCCCTCACCCAAGCTTATCTATGAGAACGGGCGCCATCTCTACGACATTACACATTTTTAATACCGATGCTATTGTCTCTTGAATGCTACTACTAGCTAGCTACTTAGAATGGTTGCTTCGTTTCTGCAGGTAGCTTAGTCAGACTCCCTTTCTTTATCTCGTCACAATTATTACTCTCACGTAGCTTCGTGCATAATAATACTGGTAGGCGTCCTTGGGTATGCCATCGCATAGCTGATTAATGCCATCATCATTTCATTGCCGTGTAGAGTTCCTCAGTACCCAGATTATTCACGAATGTCGCACCGCATCGTGGCGAGACAATATGAGACAGTACAGATCTTTAGAAGGTAACCCATGGGCTTCCCACAGGATGCCAATGTGCATCATGGTCTGCCCATCAATGACCAATATAGAAGGCCGTGAATGTGAAACATAATAAATTGTTGCTCTGACTATGGTTCAACGTTCAATGACACAGATGGTCGCCAGTTTAAATACAGTAGGCAGAGAAGAAGTAATTCGTACACTCACCATGCTTTCACAATTGATCGCTGATCGCTGACTAATTGTAATCTACTACTACTACACCCAGGGGCTCATGAGCCAGGATCTTGTCTGAGACCTGTATAGCCTTCTATGTACAGTGATATGATTGTATTCAATCACATTATATCCATTATTTTGTTTATTCCAGCACGCTGCTTGCTACAGAGCCTGGAGCGACATATAGGCACCCACAAACGTGATGGTGCGAGCCGTGTCAATGCGGCTGTGGTATGGCCTTTGAAGATGTACTGAAGGGGTCCCGCATTTCCCCCACTCTAGTGGTGGGAGCGAATTGGATGGCAAGAACCAAAATCGCCGGCCGATGTGAGCGTCACAGCTCCTCGTGGCGGGCCACTCTGCAGTCCAGTCACTTAAATATCCCTCTTCTTCTTTCCTTCTCTTTCCCCACCTCTCTCCCCTCCCGCCGCCTTCTCTTCCGTCCGGTCAGATTTCTTGCAGCTGTCTTCAGTGGGTCCTTCGCATCAGTATTGTGGTTCTCTACTGACCTCTCTACCCAACGTCCTTTCTCGTCTACTTTTTTTGTTCTGTTCTTTTCTCGTCTCGTTCTTCAAGATGTCTTCCTCTCAGCTACTCTCCCTTGACTTCGACTACAAGACCTCCATGTATACAACCTTCACTTACATGGAGAATGGTCTCGAGTACCTCCAGTATCCTCCTCAATCACTCCTTCGAGCTCACCGTTGGTCAGTCGTAAGTAACGCTACCCCACTCCTCCAAGCACTTCTTTGGATCCTTGTAAAACGATAATCAATGATCCACATGTATAAGCGTATTTGAATGTTTGGATAGCTTGGGATATGGCAGCGCTGTTATCACCTCTGTTATTGCATCATGGTATGCGCATTGAATATTGATACTTGATCTTATCATAATTAATCAGATTGTGTTTGATCAATACCACACAATACAGTCTTTTGATAAATGCCTTTAGTAACGCCTATGGTCTCGAAGCCCCTCTACCATGGTAAGCAAGCCTGATCTTATCGGCTATCCGTTCCTCAAACACCACCAACCGTTTGGGATTGGTTGGTAAACCGATGCATCAGTTGTTGAGGAGGACTCAGAGGACTCGGAGAATCAACTATAGAGACCAGTACGTGACTTCCTTAACCTTAGTGCTCACTTACCGTCTCACCGCTTCCTTCAATCTCCCTGTCCACCTCTACCTCGCAATGGCTCAGAAGCGCAAGAACCCTCACGTTTACAAAGAGGATGACAAACCATCCCACCCCGAATTGCCCATGCATCTGGAAAACATTCGCTTAGTCTCCACTTCAAAGGCCAAAAGGACACGACATCATATTATTACGAATATTGTACCAACGGAAGGAAACGCCTTGTCCTCTTCATCCAGTCCCGTTGAGACTCATGCCGTCGACGTCCCAAATGAAAGACCTTCGGGTCCCGTGGATCATGTTCAAGTCGTAATGCCTGGTGACGCATCCCACAATCATCCCCACAGCACCGAAGAAAATCCCGTGGACGAAGAAACGCGCTCCGGACCCGAGGCTGAGTCCATACCGTCAAGGAAGGTACGTACTCACTTAGAGTGTCAGTCTACGCCCTCGTATGCTATCTTACACTATGGTATCACAGTCCGCCTATGCGAAGATTAAAAGCTGGGAGCCCCTCTTTGAAGCACTACAGAGGTGTTTCATCAAGCTTGAGGCGGAACCTGCTGTTGGGAATGCCTACCCTCGATGTAGCACGAGCAATCCTGCACTGTATCGTTGTGCTGAATGTCTCACCGGAGTGTCAATGTGTCAGAACTGCATCGTGAGCAGACATATCCACCATCCGCTCCATCGTATTCAGCAGTGGACTGGTACACACTTCACTGACACCTCCCTTCGTCAACTAGGCCTCGTCGTCTACATCGGTCACCGGGGCCAGCCTTGTCCGTCATCAACCTACACCCAAGATATGATTGTTATCCATGTCAATGGAGTTCACAGCTGCGCCGTACAGTACTGTGACTGCGATGACCTTATTCCGAACTACCAGCAACTTATGCTCGCACGGTATTTTCCTGCCACATCTCATACTCCTTGCACGGCTTTTACGTTCTCGGTACTTGAGAGCTTTCATCAGCTATCCCTATGTTCCAAGATTACTGCATACGACTACTACGACTCGCTGAAGAAATTGACAAACCACGCTTTTCCTCAACGTGTCGAGGTAAGAGGATGTAATTATTTAAATCTCAAAAAAAGTCTAAAACACTGCGTACAGGATCGATATAAGGAGCTCATGGAAATAATGCAAATCTGGCGTCGCCTGGTGGAGGATAGACGCTCTGGTCAGGTAGTGGCCATAGACATTGAGTTCCCGCTTCGAGAACCCGGTTCTCTCGCTCTTCGATGCCCAGCGTGCCCAGAACCGGGTTTTAATGTCAGTCTTGAAGTATTAGCAAATGCACCGCCGGAACTCAAGTGAGTAGAAGTGTTGCTCAATGCTGGGGCAATCACTGTAGCTGATTCTGATAAACACTAGGCACACGCTCACACTGTTCCTCGCCCTCGACGGGAACTATCGTCTGAATCAGAAGTTCAAGAATAGTGATCGAAATGACGTGCCATTAAATAAAGGAAAGGCTTATTTCGTGGATAACGTCGCCTTTGAAGAGTATTTGAAACTTCACGATGACGGAGCTACCCAGGTAAGAACAATAAATCTGTATGGCTATGGACTCTAACCATATATTCCAGAACTCAACATGTTCTAAACTCAAAGCCGTACGACAACAACAAATGATCAAATTCTCGGACACTGTCTATAGTGGAGTTGTAGCCACTCAGTGCCGGCATGGTACCTATGTCCGCAACGGGATGGTTAACCTAGTTCGGGGAGAGACGTGAGTATAATCTGCAGTTATCAGCAGTCAGACAGTAATTCTAACCGGTTTCTTGGTTCATTGATAAGATATGTGCGCTCTGATTATGCACTTGCGAGCGCTCTCAGCTTCGAAGGCTCTCACCAGCGTTGGGTTATGCTAAGTTATGATATCTGGTGTCAATTCTCGATTAATTTACTAGACCGCATAAGGACACGATTTCCACTCCTTGTACCAGTTTTTGAGCGGCTTCGAGGAGCTATTCCGAAGATGCATATATACGGTCATGGTGAGCAGTGTCAGCTCACGCATTCATTTTCATACACAAAGTATTCTGGTATGACATGTGGCGAAAGCATTGAGAGCGCGTGGTCCGAGCAGAATCATGCTGCTGGGAGTACAAAAGAACAGAGTACCGGCCATCGCCAGGATACTCTTGATGACTTTAACAGTTACTGGAACTGGACTAAGGTTCATCGGATGTGTAAGCACCCCAATAGATTTCAAATGCTGAAGCTCTTTACTGAATCAAAATTAGCCAAGCATCTTTTATCTCAGCTAATAAAATACTGGAACGAGCTTCAAGAACAGAATGAAATTTTCACCAAATTGACGGCTCGCTTCTCTAATGACGTGGTGAAGGAATGGGAAGAGATGTGGGTCGTAGCTGAGGAAAAGGCCGATAAGGAAATGGACTTAAAGGGGAAGGAGGACACAAAAATATCGCAGCGTGCAGCCAACAAAAAAAGGAAGGGATCGAACAGAAGAGGAAAAGGCAAGGGTTCAGTGAAGAATAAAGAGTATAGCGTGTTTCAGGCGTGCGGAGTCAAAGGTAAGGATTCCAGTAACGTCACCTTCTGCTTCCTTTACTCACACTATATTTATCGAGTTCCCTGTCGTCGAGACGCCCCTGCCGCAAAGCCTATTGAAGACGCAGATTCAGAATCAGGATCCGACTCAGAAGAGTCTGACTCACCCAGTCGGGATCTATCTGACCTGGTTGAAGAAGGGATTGAGATTCAATGCTTACAGTAAGATTCTGGTTTTTCGCCACTGTTTCTCTTCGCATGACCGACCATCAATTAGGTGCACAACACAAGGACAAGTAAAAAATAAAAACCACAACATCCAAGCGATTGCTGAATTACGCTGCGATCTCCGAAACGCAATAGAGGCATGGAGAAAAGAGCTGAGGAAGTTCTACCCTACTCTTCGACCCCTCGGGCTCAGTGATTATCCAGAAAACGACACCCTAGAGCTTCCGTCATCATTCACAATTCCCAAAATCCATGAATATGGAATTGCCGACTTTGCTCAAGTTGAGTATACAGTCCGACTGGGCATAGCATATGACACGATCGATGACATACGAACGACCATCCATATTTACAACGCCTCAAAGCTTATAAAGCGTAATGAAGTGTTCGGGCAGGGGCCTGCTACTCGTGCCTGGACAATATTAAATGGACTCAAGAACGACATTAGGGAATGCGCTAAACGTTATCAGCAGTCTTATCACGGTCTCTGTCGGCTTGGATTGCCTGAATCCAGTGAGCTCAGAGAAGTCACCGAGCAGGATCTCTGGGGCAAGGATATGTCCACAGCCAAGAAGAAAGGTGATTCAAAGCGAGAGGAGCCATGGTTCTGGGTTATAGGGAAACCGAGTGATGTTTCAGATGAGCAGTGGAAATTAGAACGTAAGTTGCAAAATATTTTCAGTACGATCGGTTTGAAGGTGATTTTGGATTTAGTGGATCGTGTACGATGGTTTCGCACTCGGGCCTTTCGTGATCGCCTTCAAGAGGAAGTCGAGATTCTATGTGCCGAGTTTCAGCGAGTTGTTTATTCTTTCTCTCGTATGGATAGTATATGGAGAATCTGCGGAGACAGAAAGGCATCCGAGGAATCAGATGAAAGCCTTGTGAAGGGCTATCGGTCCTTTGCATATCAGCAAGCTGATATGTATCGTTCACTAGCAGAAGCCGCATATAATCATTGGCTAGAGGCCCAATCCCACATGTCAAAGCCGTCTATACATCATTTATTGCCTGTATAATATAAAGTAGTGACGATGCCCTACTCTGTAATACCACATTCATAATGGGATTGATACTGCCAAAAAGGATTACTGTCTCTTAATCAAGAAGGATAGAGACGGTTCAAAGCCGTTGATGGTCCGTTGATGATCGCTTGGAGCGATTCCCATCCGTTGACGGTTCAAAACCGCCGACTGTTGCTTGGAACGGTTTACGGTCGCTCGTAAACCGTTGGATGCAAGGGACTCTGATGCCAACTGAGCAACAAGACCTTTGGACCCGTATGAACGGTTTTACTTTATCAACAATTCAATCTGTTTGATCGGTTTATTCCACTCGGGTTGATCAGGGTCCTAGGATCTCCGAAGCAGCAGCCAGAATAGCTGAGAGGATGTGGGACATTAGTGGACTGGCGCTAGAGAATGCCATATACATGAAAGATAGTGAACAACACTTGAAACGGTTGGGGAACGACACATTTAACGGTTGAGAAACCGTTCAATAGACATCGGATTACAGACAAAATTCACTCATAATCTGATCGAAGTCTGAGAGAAACCACACTGCATCCCATCCATCCATCAACCTCCTCTTGTGGCACAAGGTTGCTAGAGGGATACTAGGTCCACGAGAAAGTCAGGTCTGAGGGAACTGACAAGAATAATGATACACCCTACATGAAACCCGATCCATTCGGCGAGGTTATAAATACCGTATTGCGCCGCACGACGAAAGTCATACTCTTCAATGTCCACGAGAATTTCCCCTCTCGGTGAGATCTTGGATAATGTAAGGTCCATCTCGAAAGAAGTCCAGACGTGGGCAAAGACAAAATAAGAGATTTCGCTCGACAATCGTTTTCGACCTTCAGGGAGTGCCCAGGTTAAAGGAGGACTTGTTGCAAGCTGCTGTGGGACGAGATCATTAGAATCCGGGTGCTCTGTAGATACCAAAAGTCAATATGCCATCTGATCGCACAGTAACAGCGAACTCACGTTGTCGATGTACATCGTGATGGTGCGTCGAATGATCGGACTGATGCCACAGAATATGGGTCTTTATCTCGGCAGCAAAGACGTCTTGTAGCAATAAAGTGAACGAGCCGGATCGGTTAGAGTCAAGTAAGAAATCATGGAAAGAAGTGTGGTAGAACTTCAGTGGCTTTTCAGCGGCCTCCTCTGGGGGTGGAACCTCCAGTACAGAATGAAGGTGGCGTAAAGCCCCATAAAAAGTACTTTGATTGAATTGGAGCAAGTTGCAAGCAGCTTGGGCAGAAAGCGGTGGATATTCCGGAATGACATGTGTAGCGTATGAAAATCTAAATGCGGCGTGCATGAGGATGCGACGGGTCGATGGAAATATTTCGCTTGGAACATCCCGGAGTATTTGGAGGTAGATGAGGTCCAGAGCTGCAAGGGGGCTCGTTATCCCAACACTTGCCGAATGCTTTAGATAAGCGAATAGAGCATTGAGCCGCTCAACGGGATTCACAAGCACAGCCGCGGGATCATCAATGTACCTGATAGCAACAGATGCGATCACGAAAAGACCAGAAGCGACATGTAGAATGATTTTCACTTGGTCTTCCGAGGGCCAGTCGAGTGGTACAATATCAGGATTTTCATCCTTGATGGCCGCAAGACTATCCCGAAGGTAGCGTTCAACATCATCCCGACTGCCCTCATCTAGCAATAGTTTCAAGTGACCGCACTCTGGGGTCCGAGCAAAAGCGTGTCTGAGATGCGCCTCTGGTCTACTGCAGAGGAGCCAGATGACCGGAAAGCCCCGTTTCAGCCGAACCAGCTCCGAAATCAACTTGACGAGCTCGCACTGCGATCGTAGGCCTGCACATTCATCAAGACCATCAAGAACAACCAGATACGGCCGTCGAACACTCGCATGACGCTCGGCTTGGAGCCGTGAAAAAGGCTCAACTATTAGCCGCTTGAACTGAACATGCATCGCCTTTCGGAGGAGCTGGGGGTCGTCCATGATCGCCTGTGCGACAATCGACTTGTATTCAGAACAGTAGAATGCGATTTGATAGGCAAGGGAAGGGATGACGGTTTCCGGCTTATCGCGCTGGTTGGGACGGGAGAAGAAGAATGTAGCGCCAAGGCGGTCTCTTTCAGCGCACATCTCCGCAAATGTTTGCGCGATGGCGGATTTACCACTGCCAGCAGGCCCGTATAGCCATAGCATTTGACGTTCCCGAGAGGGATTGACGAGCCATTCGTCCAATTGCTCGAGTATCTCCACACGAGTCCCTGGATGGCATTTTGGAGGGGGGTCACGAGCACTTGAATCCATCGCAGCATCGGGGTTCGTGTAAGGGTGTAAAATGTCCATCACTATGGTAGCGAAATCGACAAGCCAGTCAAGCTACGAGCTAACGCAACCTACTGAGCGACTCACCAGATCTGCCAACAGAATAAGAGTATTCTGCTCGCTCTATCGACGTCGCATTCTGGATGACAAAATCGCGGGCATGTGCGAAGGGGGCATAGCTTCTATAGTGAACGTTATGGCGAGCTGCAAGAACGTGAATTGAATACAGCAACATGGCTTTGGATGGAGGAGATCTCACTGTTCTCATCGCCCTCTGAGAAGTACCGGGATTCACTCGGAGTTAACAAATCAGGAATAGGTTGAGAAGGATGATCGATGAAGGAATCAAGAGGCATAACAAAGGCAAAGAATCAAAGTTCGATGTTGGCAAATCAGAGCTGTGGTAGAGTCAGATAGTGTACATAGACGCCCATAGCTGCTTTTCCCGAAGACCCTGATCGTGAGTCAACTAACTTCAAGGTGCAATCCTCAAGAGGACACCGGACGCCAATCTTCTACAAAGGTCATTTCTTCCTACGAATCTCGTCAAACAACCATCAGAATCGCGAATGCTCTACGGAAGGCCTAGGCTGGACGGGACTGGATTGACTGGATCAGTTAGAGGCTTCGTGACAGGATACTTCCAGCGGTATTCCACGATTCCTCCGCCCACAAGCCTGCATGCTACCTTGGTTCACGCCTTGACATCATCGAGCAATGCACGACATGGGTGGGGCATTCTGCATCGCGACACACCCTTGTTCTGAATATCCGGTAGTGTTGGAAAGTCCTCTGTTGCCCAGTCACGTGCTGACATACTGGGAGAGAATGGTGGGCTCTATGCTGCCATTTTCCTCTCTCGCAACCGCGCAGACGATCTTCTGCAGCTCTTCACATTTTGAAATTCTATCGCCAGCTGTTAATCTGCACATTGAGAATGACCCTACTCTTCTCCGCCATGTGGTTTGACCTCACAGCCTGGACAATAATACCAGACCGCTGACCTCGTAACCCGTCAACTCTTCACTTTTTCTCGAAGCTCGCTTCAAAAGACCCTTATTACCCAAGCAAGGACTCGAATCATGCACGCTGCTATATACTGCGCCCACAAGTCAATTTGTCATGCGCTATTAATTGATATGTTCAGAGACGAGTGTTCTAATCAATTGTGTATTTAGCACTAGGTCTACTGCCAAAGTCAGATGTGAACGGCCTTCAGCTACTTGGATAGAAGTATAATGGCACTACTGTGACGCAAAGCACGGGTTAACACCAGTAGACACACAAAGAAAGAGGTGCTACCTATCTCGAGGTGCCCCTGTTGACGAACGGGAGAAAAGCTTTTGTAACCAGATTACGATCCACGAGCGGGGAACCGAACCCCGGATCCTATTATCATCGTATACTCCGGTTATGAGTCGTAGATGCTAGCAGGTACTCCTCGTTCGCGTATCTACCTTAGATACATATCTCACACAGAAGCTTCTTCCGTCCCGGACGTGTTCAAAGCCTTGATTTACCATAGTACGAACAACTTTTGATTGCCGCCTATTTAATGGAGTGATCAGCTCGTAGAAAAAGCATATAGTGCATACAGGGAAACATCAAAAACACTATACATCTATCTCTATATATACCAAGGTGAGGACTCGAACCTCCCACCGCGCGATCACTTTGCTCTTGAAGAGGCCAGCGATAGCAKGTACACTTTATTTMAGCATGTACGCAAGCTCAGATATGCACATATCAAGATTAAATGCAGTACTCCCGACTGAGACCCTGTCTTCGCAAACTAGTCGACCAGTCAACGATTGATCTGATTTGGTATGAAGACAGGTACACCGGTTTCGCACATAGCCTCCGTATATAATTGGAAACAAATAGTGGGAAGTAGGCCCGATGCCATTCGAGGTATGGTCCCGGGGCGTAGTATACGAAATGAATACTGCGCAGCTGAAGCTCCGATGACAATTTCTGAGTCACAACTTCATAAAATCATAGCATTTGAGCCCCATGGAGATCTACCTCTACTCTCATGTATTTCATCGACAAATGCGAAGTGGGATCTCAGGCAAGCTAAACCATCTCTGTATGAAATTTTACGAAAATCATTCTAGGCTTCAGCTCATCATTGAACATTTCCTTCCTTGACATACAGTCTGTACACTATCGTTATGATAACATATTTCGAAAATAAAAAAAAAACCGGATTTAGGGGGAAAATCTCAGAATTGTACTCCATATGTTACCGATGGAGGACTCGAACCTCGCTTCCCGTCGCTACAGAACAGATTGACACTGTGTTAACGGGTGCACCATGCTCGAACATTTAATGGGATCCAGTGATAGGATATGGTGTAAACTCGTGTAGGTGGTTAACTATTGAACGGCGGGTGACCGTGTAATTTGACGCAAGACTACTACATATATTTCCTAGGTTCGAGCATGAAGCTTCTTGATAATTTTTCCTACTAGGGTCATCCGTTAAGAGAATAAAGCACTCAGGTCACTGCACCTCGGTCGAACCAGTCCCTGCTTCTGGCACCCGAGAATTCATAGAACTAGCTCAGCCGAGAAAAGGAACGAACCGAATAAAGACCATATTCACCCTGTACACGGAACCGACCCATCGAGTCCCGAATTACGGTGAAGGCCACAGCGATACAGCAACGGAGACCACGCAGGAACAGGCTGTAAGGCACCATCTACACCAAACGGTATTCTTCAAGCTTGTACCTCAAGTCGTGGCCTCTATGTTCCTGTAGGGTTACTCAAAACCGTGGCTGGTCTTCAATGAGATAGCTCCGGAAGGACATGATTTTCAGGGCATCCAGGTCACCGCACAAGACTTGTCTGGCTCAGTCACTGTTTAAATTTTTTCATGAACTGGCGGATCCTGTTTGACTGATGTCAGTGGCTGGCCTGGCCGGGAGTTTTTGTAATCGATAAGGCACGGTGTGTGTAGGCGTTTTTCGTTTTCGCTGGTTTTTGCGTTATTGATGGTGAGGTATGTTCATGCCTGGAATGAGAAATGCGGCTGACGGGCCTTTTGGTTATGGAGTATGGTACGATACATTTGGGAGGCATGAAGATTTGCCCAGGTGAGTTGATCCACGAAACTGATTCTCAACTTCGTGGTAAGAGATTCAGCTGATTGCGTTACACGCACCTAGATGACCGACTTCGAGTGTACTAAGTGAATTGGTTAGTGAAGAGTCGTGTAGCGCAGCGGCAGAAATATAGGAGCAACAGGTCTTTCTGAAAGGGCAGTAGCCAACGAGAATAGCCCGGGTCCTGGCTCAGCGTCTCGCAGTATGGAGAGTCAAGTGTTTATTCGAATTCTTCACAAGCCATTTTGTTATAAAAATTGACTGGAATTCGCATTCGAGTACGGGGAATCGAACCCCGAGCTACCGCGAAACATCACAGGTGGCCAAGCACATGAAAGGCGGTAATGTTAGCCGTTACACCATACTCGATACTTAGTAAACATAATTCTGACGCTCGGGGCGCCAATTCCAAACTGCCCATTACGTCACGAAGCTGCCGACGTTGATCCCTGAATGATGCTCAGCTCTACCCCTTCATCGGAAGCGCGAACTGCAGAGGTAAATCCCATTTCCCTCCCTACGACATCTTGGCTGATATTTCAAACAGAGTACATACGCGAAAGCGACCAAGGCGGAACTTGCGAGGAACTACGACGGGGCGTTCAAGCTCTACGTGCAGGCGACAGAATCATTCCTCCATCTCAGTAGAACTACGCACCACTCGGAGGCACTACGCGCGAAATGGAAGACAAATGCTACCAAGGCACTTGAAAGAGCTGAGAAGATCAAGGCGTTTGCTCAGAAAACGCAAGTAACTGCGCAGGATGGTCCTAGTTCGAGCCCAGGTCCGGCGGGAGGGGCGACTGTCAGACTGACGCCGATTGCTATAAACCACTTCTCTCCGCGTACGTCGTGATTGTCTGTGACTTTATTCATGCTTAACGTGTACTAGAGGAACAGTACTATGTGTTGACGCGTGGGTCTCTCGTCAACGGGCACAACTATCCTCTCTGGGACGATCCATCGCCTGCTTCGTGCGCTTCTAATTTATTCCCTGCTACCGTCCTCCTCACTCTTACCTCCAGTGGTCCTGACGGGCAACCTCCGCTCTCAGCCGAGCAACAGCGCGTCTCTGCTGTATGGCTTCGACCTGCCCAAGCAGGCTCCTTATCCGACATCTCAGGGAGCCGCCGGATATACCCTCAAGACAATTCTGCAGCACGTCGTCACAGACTGCTCTGTGTGCGCGTCGATCTCGGTCTGCCTAGAGCATAACAGGCGATTTGGCTCTGAGGTGCGTWCACRAGACGTATCCCCTTTTCCAATCTGAGGTTGGCCTTCACAGCTCGCAAGATCTGCGTTGCACATTGCGGGAGTTCCCGCCGTCTCTTTGGAAGCCAAGACGGCTGCGCTCTCGCTATCTCGGAATGAACGCCATGAGATGTCTGGGAGATATGATGTCAAGCTCTTTGTGAATGGCGCTTGGAGACGAGTGCGTCTGCTTCCGTTTCCTTGACGGCTTGTAGCTCATGGTCTGCACAGATCGGTCCGTCACTATCCATTCGACCATCGTCCTTCAACTGACAGCATATACCCCAAGTTATCGACGACGCCTTGCCTTACAATCCCTCGGATGGTAGTCTTATGTGCATGACTATTCATTCAGAAGCCGACAAGCCGACTGTGTATTGGCCTAGTCTCATCGAGAAGAGCGTACGCAACCACTGTTGACTCCTGATCACAGCCCATGCTAATCCGACTTTAGTACATGAAACTCATGGGTGGCTACGATTTTCCCGGATCGTGAGTGGCCCTGAGATCATCGCACTGCGGGCTCTCATCTACCCCCTCCTCAGCAACTCAAGCATTGATCTGCAGTGAGTGGTACAACCATGTGTGTGTTGGAGAATACTGACGTTCTTTAGTGCGATTACTGGATGGATCCCAGACCAGATTGACACGAAATCGTCTGTCGCTCTTCTAGCCTTGATTTCATAAGGTCCTCTTACAGAAGGTGAACAGCCCGTTGTTTGAACGTGAAAAGACTTGGGAGCGTCTTATCTCAGGGTTTACTGAAGGTAAGCTTTAACAGCGCATATACCCTTGGATAAACCTCTGAGTGAGTCTCACAGGCAGATGCCTCGTCACTCTGGGTACTGGAGCGCGCCCCGACATACATTGGCGTGGAACGCCTTTGCTCAGTGCTCATAGCTACGCGGTCATAGGTACTTCAATGCCTTTAGGTGATGAGCTCGCTGATTGAACATCTCTAGACATTGATGAGAATGAGGAGGACCGGGTGTTTACTGTGTTAGATTCTTGGGTTCGACCTGAAGATGAACAGTGTTCTCGTACGTTGGTGGTTGTAATACTGTTGGCTGCATTATACTGATGTCCTCGCGTGTTAGGCGTCCTCCAAATCCCATGGTCTGAGGTGTTATATGTGTTCGATGGTATCTATCTCAGCTGGGATCCCGCCATGTGGAAACATCGAATCGACTTTCACGGGTACGTTAAACAATTTCCGAATTGCGGGCCCAATTACTCAGAATACGTGTAGGATGTGGAAGAGAGGTAGTAATGAGGTAGAAGGCAAGTCTTTCGACACTGGCGACCTATCAAGCTCTCTCATAATATATACCCACAGCTGACGCAAACCACAACCTCCGGATCAACTTCATCAACACCAATCCCGACTCCGACTCCGAAATCTGGATCCTCCTAACGCGTCACCTCACCCAAACAAATCGTACAAACGACTTCATCTGCCTCCGCGCCGAAATTGAAAATCCCGCTCTCCCCCCTTCGACAAGGACAAGGATGAATCAACAACATGAAGTATCGAACACTGGTACATATACTAATAGCTCGCATTTTCTTGTGAGGACAAAGATACCTGCTTCTACTAGGTCGGGTGTGGTGGGTGTGGTGGCTTCGTATGAGGGGGAGAGGGAGGCGAAGGAGATTGGGTTTAGTGTGACAGTGTTTACTGGTAGAGATGTGAAGGTTGGGTGGGATGAGAGTGTTAGTTTACCGCCGTATTCGACTAGGGTGTGTGTCTCCTTTGATTCTGCTGATCAACTTAATTGCTGATGTGTTCGGTTTTTGGTTGGGGTTGTAGGTGGAGGGGTAGTTGACGAGCAAGAATTCGGGCGGGAATTGTATGTATCCGACGTTCATGGTGAACCCGCAGTATCATCTTCGGATACATCCTTCTACTACCAAGATCTCCTC